>CAIGRH010158797.1:0-11879 GCA_903798295.1 Fraxinus nigra | reverse complement strand
AAAAAAAAAAAAAAAGAAACAGTCAATTAATGGACTTATATCAAGATATATGTTTTTCAGGCAACCTTGAGGACATTTCAGTAAACTCCAACTAGGCACTACATTGGAAATTTGTAATCTAGAACACCGTCTTTAAGAAACAGAAGGAAATAAATTGTTAATCAAAGCCTTAACAGCTTCATTCAATTTTCATTCTATATTGTGTTTTTTCAAGATTTTAATTTTTAATTCTAATAAGAAGTTTTGAATTATTGATACTTGTACTTTACAAGGCAACCCCATATCAGGTGAAAAATAAATGAGGGACAGCTACAACATCGCATCCACTTACAGCAGTAACAAATATCAAAATATCATGAATTGCTCAATACTTTCAAGACCTAACCATAAATGCCATGTCATTTCAAGTTTTTGATTTCTTGTCTCATTTGCAATTGAAACTATTGAATGATTATGTTTAGGAATGAATTGAAATTTAACATAGTAGAAAGATCCTAAGGGAGAGAGAGTTATGCCCCGACTAGAGTCCACATGCTATTATTTATTCTCAAGAATTTAACCATGTCATTACATCATTCAACAGTATTGGTATCATAATTTCACCCGTATAGAACTACAAATTGTTTTTCAGTTCATGACCTCTATTCTCCATTAATCTCCATGATCCGAAGAACATCTGAAATAAGCATGATTTTGATTACTCTCAACATTAAAAAGATAAGGCGTTTCTCGTGTCAAAGGCACAAAACATGTTCTTATAAAGACAAGTTCCCGTTATGGGTTGTATAACTAAACATACCTTAGGCCAGAAACTGTGTGTCGTTGTCTTAACTGATTCAGTTCACCAGCTGCCATTGAAGGGGCTCTCTCTTCCTCAGCAGGCCTTTCATTTCTTAAGAACCTACCTCTAAGTAGTGACTGAAAAATGAAATATTCAAATATGAAGTCATGATTACACATTCATGCAAGTTATTCCTGAAGCTCAGAGAAAATTTGGTCAGACAAATTCTGGATCTACGTAACTCGTCTCTGACCCACAGAATATAGAAAGACAGAGTAACTTGATGTGAACTCTTTATAATTGATAATAAAACATAGGGATGGCTTCAAAATACAATGAGATAAATATACTTCATTCAGCAGAACAACTTATTGTAAAGCTTCAGAAAATCATCGTAACAAGCCCAATCCAAGTATTCTGGAACTTACTATCTGATACTCAACAATGAACAAATAAAAAGTTCTTGGTGGCTAGTAAGATACAAGTCAACCTATAAACAGGAAGTAAAATGGTGTATCTTTTAAATTTTAGTTAAAGCATCAAGCTTCCACTGAAAATTATCCACAAGAAACCAACAATGATAACAAGAAGGTAGATTGAAACTGATACTACCTGTCAAGGAGGGAACCCACAAAACCTAAAAACAGAGGCAAAAAAAGGTTCCTTCTCAACTTAATATGCTAAGCAACCTGCTGTAGTTTTGGTTAGAAAACAGCATTTTACTACAACGGGATGAATTAATATAATACAGAACTGCTGAATATGGCTTGTAGTCAATGAGTTTTCAAAATAAACCTAGAAACCAAAACTCAGAGGTGATTTTGGAATCCCTGCATAAGTATGATTGAAGATAATGTGTTTAGACAACCAGAACTTAATAAAGAATTAGAATGTTGCAGCAAAAGTGAATATGAAAAAGAAATTAAGCAATTCCAAAACAGTATATCATCACCTGAATACGATTACGATGTGCAAAGTCAGAAACGGCACGATGCTCCAGCAAACCTTGAAGTTCCCGCTGCCTTTCACTCTCAATTCTTACCAGTAAATCAAGTAGAGCTTGTCTTCCCCGCAGCCTCAACATGTCTCTACGAATATGTTCTGGCTGACCTTCCTCGTTGTCAACAACAGACCCTTCATGAGCATGGTCAACCTGAGTGCCAAGTCCATTATCTTGTTCTTCCCTGTGTCCACTACGAGATCCTCTTTGCTGACTTGTCATTTGCATCCACTCTCTCACAATCCTCACCCTCTCACGCTCCGTTTCCCCAAGCCATTCAGATCTAGGAGTGCCATTCCTTCGCATAACATTAGGTGCCGGATCACTAATGCCACTCTCCATCCATCCCCGAACAATTTGCCTCACCCTCTCCCTCTCAACATCCCCAAGATCCGGTGATTGCTCCCGACTAGAATTGTCAGCGTCCCTATTCTCATTCTGCAAACCACCCTGATCGTGTGACCAAGTCGTATAGTCATTCTCACTCTCTCCAGCATCCTCGAGACTACCCTGGTTATCGTTCTCCCTGCTTTCTGACATATTTGAACTGGATGCATTTGTATTAGAACCCACATTTCTCTGTTGCCTCAATCTCTCCCGTGCACGGTTCAGTGCATGCTCATCCTCCAGCTCCCTCCACATCTGCAAAATAGTTGAAGCCTGGGTGCTCAGCCTCTCATCATTCCCCTGACGCCTCGAAGTTGGGGACTGTGGCTCCCTCAAGAATGATGAGTCGAGCATGGAGACTGTGTGCAAGCCTGCAAGTGTCATCAACTCTGACTCGCGGTTTCTCCTCTCCATCGTGGTTATCATTTCCTGCGCCTGACGGGCTGCCCACCTGCTTAAAATCCTTGAATGATGCCTCCTAGCAGCAGAAGACTCAGCCAAGTTCTCACCCTCAACATCCGACCTTCTCCTCCGCCTGACAAGCTGTTCATCCTCATCCTCTTCATCCTCTGTAGTAGTTGTTCGCGGTGAACTGCATGAAGTGAAGGACGTGCATTCATCATAATGCCCACGCATCAACTCCTCCAAACCCCTCTCAAATTCCAATCGAACATCATTCCTCATACTCTCAGGTTTCGGTTGCAATTGTTGCTGAACACCAGCCATACCTTAATGATCCTGAACCAACCCACACCCAGTTACCACTAAAACAAACTTATCACTAAAGCTGTACACCAGAAAACAGAACAATATCAAAATTCTTAATTATTCACAGACAACTACATTTTCAGAAACAAGGCTATCCAGAGTACGAAGGACCCTATTTTGATATAAAAAAATCTCACGTGCTCTTTTAACCGATTTAAATCACTGGTTGGAAATATAAATTACCTGATCAAATTAAATGGGTCAACACTTCCATTTTCCGTAAATATGGCAATTCTTCAATACTAAATTCCTCGACAGGAAATTGAATGATCTAAAACAAGAACCGTAGAGAAACAAACGAAGTTGGAATGAACAAAAATCGAGGTAAAACCGAAAACATGTATGTGTATATGCTGAAAACGGATAATATAATAGGCTAAAAGGGGCGTACCTCTTAAGCAGCTCGCAGAGTAAGAATTATAAAAATAAAAGGGAAAAGCGAACCCTAAAGTTTCGCATATATACACTGTGTATGCATGTATACGTTGAAGTGTGTATAATTGCTGTTTGGTTAACGTGTGTAAAAAGAGAGAGAACGAACAGAGAACGAGAGAGGAGAGAGAAATTGGAAATACTTTAGACCGTTTACTTTTCACATTTTTGTTGAACCGACGTCGATTTTAATATTGGGAAGACAGCGACGCTCCAAAACGACGACCCTTCCAATTTTTTATTTTTTATTTTTTTCTGCTGCTCTCAAGAGTTACTTTTTCTGAAGTAAAATTATTACACTTAAGAAGTAATTTTTTTTTATAAGAGTAACTTTAAATTTGCAAATATATATATATATATATATATATATATCACAGATTATAAAAGCATAGTGATCCACTTAAATATCACTTCTTTCACATCCCAAAAAAACCAATAATCAATAATGCATTTCCCTATTCACATGTGGCATTAGTGTTAATATCTATTTTCTTTTTCGGTTAAATTCATCAACGACCACATAATTTTATATTTAGTTGAACACCCAATTTAATTTTGTTTCACCATGACCACTCAATTTCATATTTAATGTTAAATTGGTCACCCAATTTGGTTATGTTAAATATAGTTAATGGGTGACTTGAGTGAAACTAAGTAAGAAATTGAATGATCATGAAAAAATAAAATCAAATTGAATGTCCAGTGTAACACCAAGTATGAATGAAGTTGGATGTCATTGGTAAATTTAATTCATTTTCTTTCTTTTGTTATTTGTAAACAAGATTCTCTAAAAGAAAAAGGTTGCTTTTATTTCAAGTCAAGAAAGTTAAAGAAATGCAATAATTTGATAGCAATTGAACGTTTGAATCCTTGAACACTATAATTAATTGTAACCTTATCATACAAATGTAACAAATAAGGATTAATCATATGATGTGGTTGGTTCCTAAAGATTTGGCCACTTCTTAATTTAGATAAAAGTTATGCAATGTATAATTAAAATTTAATTGTTAATTTTCCCTTGAATTTTAATCAACCTTTAGCTGAACCAAGTATGAGTTTAATATTATTACTTAGACCTTATTTGATTCACATTTTTTTTTTAAAATAAATTTTTTTCTCTCTTCTTTTCAATTTGGTCTTTGCTTAAATGGAAATTTCCATTTGTACGGACAAAAAAACTTAATGGAAGTCTTACACCCTCTCACATGAGAGTGGGTCCCGCGCGATAAAAAAGTAAAAAAAAAAAAAAATTACCCACCCCACCCCACCTTGTGAGTGTCTGTGAGGCATCTGTATCTATAGGTGTAGCAAAGCTCTTGCTAAATTGTCCAAATATTCTTTAAATCATCACATCGCCTGACCATTACAGAAAAGCATGACACTTTAAATTTTGAACACTAATCTAACTTCAACAAATTGAAGCGACAATTTAACAGTCATTGAAGATCAATTATACCACCATAATGAAAGGTTGATGTTTAGCTCGCTTCATTTTAAAAGCTGGAACCAACTTCTCATTGGGTAGTAATTTGGAGATTGCATTGCTTGGGAATTGGTGTCCATTCTATGGTGGTGTTGTATCATAGCAAATATCCAGTTCTAGCCGTGAGAGCATCTCATGTCGAAAGGAAATGGGGCACCGACAAAATAATAAGCTCAAGCTTACTAAGCATAGATTTAGACTTAAAATGTATTGAAAGTTCGAATTTTCATTTCGGTTTCACCTCTTGGGCACACCTCAGAAATGTACACATGAAGTGAATTAAAAGGAGAAGATAGTTCAGCACTTCACATGCCCTGTTATCATTTAGAGAGGGTAGTATTTGAAACATGGGCATGAGAGAATCAAAATGAATTCAAATCATATTCATTATACTATACATGTTATCACTTGACACTTATATGGGCCAACGGCACATTTGATAAGGCATATTGATCCACACGCATGGTGGGATGTCACTAAAGAGAGTTAAAATCGTCTTCATTACATTGCTTAACTTAAGAGGTGCCAAACGTGCAAGCATCTCAGCTGGCCAGGCTGAGGCCAGTACCTCTAATTTTGTTTTCTCAAGTCCCCAAGATGTAGGTTTTCATATGTTAGTTTCCCTCAAACAGCATAATCTGTCCTAAATCATACAACAGAAACGAAATACGAAATATATGGCTTGAAGTAGACTACTGCTATCTTAAATCTGACCAGTTCCCAGAGGTTGCCTTGAAGCGTCCCCAGAAGCCCAAGCTTGATAATCCTTCGTTAACTGCAAATAGTATAAAAAACTGGAATACAAGAAATAAAGACGAACATAACAAGAAACAAAAATCAGATTCAACATCAAAAGAGCAAACAACAAACAGAACTAGGAAGAAGATAGGTCTTACCAATTCCTAATGATCCCCAGAGTTTTTCATAATTTAGGGAAAATCTAATGCTTTTTCTTATAATGCATATAGGTTCTAAACTATCTACAAACAGTAGTAAGGGAACTTTAGTCATTTTAATTTTATTTAGGCACTCACCAGCAGATGATCATTGGGATATCCAGCAATACCATTGGCATCAGATATCACGTACATTCAAATAAACTCCACATGGTCACGGAGAAGATGTATGCTTGAAATTTAACTTGAAATATCAATAACTTCACTAAAATCTTGGAATAGAAAGGGTGAACCGGGGAGAGGGGGGCTGCCCAGTCTCAAACTTAACAGCGTAGGCATGGAAACCATATGATACAAAATTAACTTACTTCTGAAGGAAACTTATGGTTTTACAGGCTAGAAAAAAATTGGAGGATTTGACTGAGTTTTTTGACATGTAACAAATAGAATGTCTCTAGATGTCATGGAACTGTATTTACTTGCACTGGTTTTCATTAAAAAATTGGAAATCACACAATGACTCAAGAAATTTTCCTTTCACGATGCAAAGATAGTACATATAGGAATACTCTGCCGCATATTTCATCTTGCACTTGTATGCAAAATACATTAGACACCAGACCTTATTCCTCATTCAAAATGATGGTTGGTATGTCGATATCCTTAATTGGTTCAATACGAGGGCATATTATACTAAGTATGACGTACGTGTCTATTACACTGCAATTAAATTACTAAAACCTCCATATTTCTTTTTCCTTGTGCTACTCTATGATCTGTAGTCACTTGTGAAGTTCAGTAATTAGAGCATATTATATTAACTAAATCAAATGTATATGACTATTACATCGAAATTACAAAAAGCTGCCTATTTATTTTTCCTTGTACTCTCACTATGATCAGCAGTCACTTGTGAAGTTCAAAAAAACATATATTTTTCTCACAGGCAAAACCTATGCATGTGCATGTCTCAAATACACTAGTTCACATGGCATGATATAGACTACATAATGAGCTTAGCATTTTCGTTTTTTCCAAAATTTCGACAGAGAATTGAATACCACACCTAGTGTCAACTGAAGAATGGTAAAGATATTCTCATGAAACTCGAATTAAATTTTTTACTTTAGTATGTAAATTAAATATTTAACAGAAGTTATTCATAAAAATAATAGAAACATCAGTATAAATCAAACCTTAATTGTATTGGTAGATTAATATATTAATGGACAATAATATAATGTCTATCCTAATTTGGAAGAAAACAAACAACAGGGTCAAGCCCAAAATAATACATGACCTTTGTCACAAAAAAAAAAGCCTCCGTTTGGCAACCAATTTATAAATCAATCTATGAATTCAGTCAAAATCAAACATTAATTTCTACCACACATTCATAACTACTATTCATTTATTATCCACACATTTCATTAGACCCATTTATAAATTGATTTATAAATTTGCCAAATGGCTGTAAGAATTTCTTAGTTTCATGTAGGGAATTTTTTTATGGCGAATTGGCATTGTAAAGTTAAAAAGAAGCAAATTTTTTACTAGAATGTGAAGACAAAGGTAAATTATAAGTAAATAACAAATATAAAATTCACTGAGATGCTGGAAATCACATAAAACTAAATCATTATTTGTTTTTGCCTCTATCAAGGCCAGCCACTGTTTCCCAAACACGGTCACGGCTACATGAGAAGTACACTTAGCCCTTGTTTTGTAGGAATTAAAATTTAGATTTTAATCTAAGTCTAAGTCAATTAATTTTAACCATATATTTCATGTGACTCAGAACTTTTCAACCACGCATTTCATTAACTTTAATCAAAATCTGATTTTAATTCTCACCAAACAAGGGCTTAATTTTCATTTCAATTCCTAACTTCCACCCTAACTCCTTTATCACTTGCCTAATCATTGATGTCTTCATTCTACAAAATATTTATTAAGAGAATATATAAAGAGTAGAATTTTTTATACAAGCCCAACAACATTCTTTATACTTCCTCTGTCCCATAAAGATAAACTTATTTTCATTTTCACACAGATTAACAAAATGTAATTAATATAGTTGTTGAAAATATTTATTTATTATTATTTTTTTTATTTTTACATTTTTCCAAATAAAAACAAGTACATTAAATAATGGTTTAAGTAGGAATAGTTTCATATTTATTGATAATAAGGCAAATTAAATAAATGCATATTAGAGAATTAAAAAAATCAATTATACTCTCAACAAGGAAAGTGACCTATAATTTAGAAAAAGCAAGCTTATCTTCATGGGACGGAGGGAGTATTATCTTTGTTTTTTTTTTGTTTTTTGCACAAGTAATTATTCAACACATTCTCTCTTTTTTCCCTCTAAAGAAATGCATGGAAGGTTGTGAAATAATTAACGTAAGTATTAAAAGCATTATGGAAAGAATGGTTAGACTCTCTACATTTGGAAAGTTAAATCCACTCTTTATTTTAATTTTTAACTGTAAATAGTATGTTGAACTCTTGAAAAAGAGAATTAACTCTTTGAAATAGAAATTATATGGTTAATAAAGAGCCTCTTGAAGATGCTCTCAACCAAAAAGCACTTTAAAGTTAGCCACAAAATGCCAATTCCAATAATCTCTTCAATTTTCATCCTGAAGCTTGTAGGCAACAGATTCTAGCACTTGCATGTAATAAATGTCATGCAACCGGGCCAAAAATACCATATTATAAAAGGATATATGGTTAAAGAAAACGGTCTAATACAGCTATAACTTGCAGACCTGCGTCATAAATCGAGGAAGCATGGCCTTTAATATCTGTTCCAAGACTTGAGAACCAGTTGATTCAATGACCTGTGGGGGAATAGCTCGAAATGCAAAAGGAATTTCAATATTGACCTGCATTTAACATAGCAACAGCAGCTGTATTAAGCAGAACCATGTTACAATATATAATATTTACAACCTTAAGTGTGGCCTTTTTGGATCATTACCTCAATGACTGCATCTGAAGTTAGTCTCTGTACTTGTGAATCACTTCGTTTGCTATCACATGATATCATATTCTGCATTGAAGCTGCATGCCCATACCAAATTAGTGTCAAAGAACTCCTGAAAAGCATTATGTAGTAGAATTCAGTGTTAAATGACCCTATTCACGATCACATGACCATATTCCAGAAAACAAGCAACGTCATGAATGTTATCATTTGTGAAAGAATTCAAGGAAAAAAATTTAACTGTGTCATTGACAATCTTCAAAACTGTAAGTCATAATAACCATAAAGAAGATGTTGCAGTTCAACCAAGATCAATGCAAGCTTTTCTATGCAAAAACTATGCACAACTCCTGCATAGTTCATATAATGATATGTAGCATCTGACCTCTGAACTCATGTTGACAAGTGAATGTGTTACAAAAGCTGGTTTAAGAAGTTAAGACTTGATTGCATTCATATTAATGATAATGGTTTAATATATTGGTAGGTAGAGTTTATCCTCATGTTGACAAGTAGATATATTTAATATAAGAATAATGCTATTTGTACATAATAGTGTACGTAATGATGACATGGAATAGAGAGAGAGAGAAAAAAAAAAGATGTAAAGAAAAGAAATTCAATTTCTCTCTTCCATGTCATCATTATGTATAGCATTACTCTTAATATAAACAGCTGTAATAGTTAGCTCTATTTCTTTAATTCTTTTTTCCAACAATAAAAACAGACAAGAACACACCAAAGAGGCTGTAACGAATTAATTATGGGACACAATGAGGACAACTTATAAAATTTTAAAACTATACTGACATTCTACTACTTAAAGTGTGTGATTTCATTTCCACATAAAAATAAAATAAAAAATAAAAAATAAAATCAATTCGAACAACCTCAAATTGAGCCTCCATATTCTGGTCAACATTTCTCAATCAAAGTTATGTTTAATTGCAGCTATTATGATGTAAATATTCTTGTGAAAACTAGACACGACAATTCATCAAGCCTCCATTTGGAAACTTCATAAATCAATTTATAAATGGACAAACATCATTTTCAACTACACAATCCAATGGACTCATAAGTACTATTTACTTATCCACAACTTGTTTGAATCTATTTATAAATTCTTTCCAAACGGAGGAGGGCGAATGATGCCAAAACAAATGCCAGTTTACCAAATTCTAGTTTAGGAAGTAGAAAGGTACTAAAATGAACTCATTATGAGAATGCACTGGAGGAAGATGCTAACCATCGAATTTATCATTTTGTGCAACAACAATAGGCGAGCCTTCAAGCTGTTAATTGCAATTAAAACCAAAGTTAATTAATCTCATACCAAAAGAATCATCAATAAAACAATAAAATAGAGAGAATTATTCAACTCTGTGTGTGTGTATGTGTTTAAGCAGGCAAGCGAAATAAGGTAGATACCTTACAAGACAAGAGCTTAATGCAGCAACCATTAGGCTGCTCTTCGACTCTCACCAACAAAACCGGGCACACTTCAAATGCAAAAAACTTAAATCTGTATATATAACACCTGAAGGTGTTATCATCCACCCGCTCTATTCTCTCCGCGTCCAGCACCGAGTACTGGCTCGCCGGCAGGCTCATATACTCAACTAAAACAATCAATTGGGAAAAAAAAAAAAAAAACACTCTTCATCGCTTCATACAATTCCAGTATATACAATATAGAATACAACATGTAAAGGATATAGAAATATTACTTAGTGGGCGTTGGAGTTGTCGGACGGAAACAGAATCTGTCCGTCGGGCCACAAATCGGGCTCTCGAAGATGCATCTGACGAAATGCCGAGCGCCGGTCGGGTCGAATCATCTGAGGATGAGTTTAAATGTGAGTTTCTTATAATAATTCCAGGGTTTCTTCTGAATTGGAACGAAACGGGATTCAAATGCGTTAAAGAAGAAGAGCTCAATGCCATTTTAAAAATTTTCAATTATTTTCGAAGAAAAAACGATTAATTGGGAAGATGAAATTGTGGGCGATTTGTTGCGATCTGGGATTGCTCACAAAACTAGACAATGTGGTTGTGAATAAGCCCACGAGGGTGCTTCAACTGCAGGATGTGACATCCCTGCGCATGTTAGTGAAACTTATGGATCTATTGGTAAAATAAGCTGAGAAGATGACGCCAAGCTTTTTTTATCTTCTTCTGGAATTCAAGTCGAGACAAATTACAATACATGGCCCCTACATGAACATGATGCAAGAAGCTGTTCCATATTGAACTGTGATTCCGTACACAAAATAGCGAATTCAACAATTCATAGCATTTTTCTAAAAAAGGGTATTAAAAATATCAATAAAAAATTATAAATTGATCAAACTTATAAGTTTATTTTTAACCAAACACGAACCCATAAACATATAAAAATGTCTAATCTCTCTAGAGAGAGAGAGAGAGGAGAGAGAGAGAGAGAGAGGGGAATGCTTGCACAAAATCATTTACAAATATTAACGGTTAAAGATTATAAGATGGAAAATAAACTTATTGCACGTGAAATTAGGAAGATTAATTAAGGACCAAAATGTAAACCAAATAAGGGTATATTGGGTATATAGTAAAATATGCTAGTGTAAAAGAATTATACAGTTAAACCTCGATAAAGTAATACCCTCGAGATCGGAAAAAAAATATTCATTTGGCGATGTTATTTATTTATCGATAAATGAATAAAATATTCATTTATCGATAAATAAATATTTATTATTTTAGAGAGAGCTTTTGAATATAAAATATGTACATTGTATGTGGTAAGAAAAATCAAAAGACACTAATCAAAGTAGGAGAGGAGAGGAGAGGAGAGAGGAGAAGGAAAGAAGGGAATGCTTGCACAAAATCATTTACAAATATTAACGTTTAAAGATTATAAGTTGGAAAATAAAGTTATTGCCCGAGAAATTAGGAAGATTAATTAAGGACCAAAATGTAAACCAAATAAGGGTATATAGCAAAATATGCTAGTTTAAAAGAATTATACAGTTAAACCTCGATAAAGTAACACCCTCGAGATCGGAAAAAAATATTCATTTAGCAAGGTTATTTATTTATCGATAAATGAATAAAATATTTATTTATCGATAAATAAATATTTATTATTTTAAAGAGAG
>CAIGRH010158723.1:0-18509 GCA_903798295.1 Fraxinus nigra | reverse complement strand
AAAAAAAAAAAAAAAAGAGTTTTTGAATAATGGTTATCAAACAGGTTAAAATTAAAGGTTATGATAAATTAAAATTTAATAGCCTAATTGAATTTTTTCTCAAAGTTGAGTGACGGTAGATGGAAATCTACATCTCAAATTTCAATCCCACCAGTGGTTAGTTGATACCAGTTGACTGTCCGGTGAACGGTGAGACCTTTTCTTGTATTACCCTATAGAACGTCTCCCTCTTTCTCTTTCATTAAAATTTCTCTTTCAATTTTCTTCTCTGGTACCCAAAAACTCAGCATGATTAATACACCCAACTGCGGAACTACACACTTTTTTGCTTGTTTCATGCCCCAAACAAACCAACATAACAGACCCACCTGCTAAAATCCAGAAAATCTTAAACCCCCCAGTTTTGATGCTTAAATTTCTCCTTTCTCTGTATTCTGGTACTTTGGTTGCTTTTCTCTCGATATGAATAGTTGAAAATCATTGTTTTTCCGCGTTCATGTTCAATGCTCAGTGAGTGGGAATCCATTTACAGTTTTTTATTGCTGCCGCTGTACTGTAATCAATTTAATTTGATCAAATCTTTCATTTCTCTGAGAGTTTGTCTTAATTGCTTGTTTTTAGCTTTTGTTTCTCTTTTTAAGTGGAATGAGGAAGTTTAGTCGTTGAAAATTGTGTGCGCTGAAGCTTTTTGGTGGTAATCCTATGATAGCTTATCTGTTCGTTTATTGATTTTGTTGGAGCGTTAAATATCCCTTTGTAATCTTCTATTGATAGAAAACCATATTTGAATTTTCCAATTTCCAGTCATCAATTTAATTTGCCTTACTTTCGTATACCACTGGAAATACCTATTTCAATTCGCGCATTCGCATCTTATGAACTGTTGGACTGTTATCCACGTCTTGTGTTCATAAAATAATTCCAAATAAACCGATGATTTTTTTTTGTAGTGTGTTTTGATCTTGAATCCCTTCTCGCTTGTACCCTTCTGAGACAGTCAGTTGAATCCCACATTTCCTTCCATTTATGTTATTATGCTTAGATATTAGGAGGTAATGTCAATTCTGTGTGGCATCCCGCTTCTCGAGTGTGTATACTGCTTAGCGTGTGCACGGTGGGCATGGAAAAGGTGTCTATACACTGCAGGTCATGACAGCGAGACATGGGACCTTGCCACGGCTGAAGAGTTTGAACCTGTCCCAAGGCTCTGCCGATACATACTGGCTGTTTACGAGGATGATCTAAGACACCCTCTTTGGGAGCCTCCTCGAGGGTATGGAATAAATCCAGACTGGTTAATTATGAAAAGAAATTACGAGGATACACACGGACAAGCACCCCCATACTTGTTGTATCTTGATCATGATCATGCCGATATAGTTCTTGCTATTAGAGGGCTTAATATGGCCAAGGAAAGTGATTATGCCCTTTTGCTTGATAATAAGAAAAGGAAATTTGATGAGGGGTATGTTCACAATGGGCTGTTGAAAGCAGCTGGGTGCGTGTTCAACGCCGAGCATGACTTTCTGAAGGAACTCGTGGAAAAATATCCGAATTATACATTGACTTTTACAGGACATTCCTTAGGATCAGGCGTGGCAGCATTATTGACTATGCTGGTGGTGCAAAATCGTCACATGTTGGGGAATATTGACCAAAAGAGAATAAGGTGTTTTGCTATTGCACCTGCCAGGTGTATGTCGCTTAATTTGGCTGTGAAAAATGCTGATGTCATTAATTCTGTTGTGCTTCAGGCAAGTTCTATTGTAGTTTTTGCAGGTTTTTGTTTTGCTTAATTTTGTGGGTTTCCTGACATTAGTTTCAAATTGTATGTATTTTATCCATATAGCATAGAGCTTTATTTTCTTGAATATGAAGCTTGCATAGGCAGAAGTTTTGGGATAAATATTTATAGAATTGGTGTTCCGTTCCTCAAAAATATGCATTTCTCCAATTGAATTTTTCGTTTCCATCTATTTTGTTTTTCCAGTTGCCACTTGGAATGATGTTGGATTACAATGTAAAATGGAGTTTAATTGTTGCCTGAACGCTCACTTGACTTGAATTGATATGGTATGAGAAAACTTTGAAGATAATCCAAATTATGTCCTACTTACTTTCAGGTCTCATGGTTCGTCTGGTTCTGCTCGTTCAGTTGGGGAATTCACGTCTTTGATTTATATAAGACCTTTTTCCTAGCAGCTGGATAAGCCATGCCAGTTCAAAAGAAAGAAAATTTAGAAGTCCCGTCCTTTTGTCTTGACAGATTTCTTGCTGCCTTCATCTTTTGCAGTTTAACAGCTTCAAGCACCTCGTAGTTTGATTTTTTTGACTCATCTATTTCACTCAACAGCCTTGTTATGGCAAATTCTTTCTAGCTGGCTTAACCTAGAAGATTACAAATATTGACCAGATCATGTATATCTAATCGACAGATATGTGAGAACGTTCATGGACTATAAATACCTGTTTCAGGAAACAAAAGAGCTTCAGTTACACTTGTACGTAAGCTAGCAAGTTGATATTGCTCTTTTCTATGTCAACACGTGTACTTCACTTTGAAATTCGAGAGTAATTTGCATTCAGAAGGGATTCTTTTCATAGTTATGGGGGAAAATAAGAATGTAGAGCTACGCAAATTTTCATGTGGTGTTTGTATTGTCACTTCATATGAACAAATTATTTTGGTGTTAATTGAAACTAATTTTGTTACTATCAGCAGCACTTCCAAATAGATGGGAAAAAAGTAACATTTTTCCATGTTCTTCTTTCTGTGTTTTTTTTCTTATTATCATACATTTACATATTGCAGGAACTTCCTGCTTCCACGTGTATGTATGGGAACATGTAATACAGCAACGCATTAATGAATTTTAACGAGCCTCTTCCTTACTGATACAGGATGATTTCTTGCCCCGAACAGCGACCCCCTTGGAGGACATCTTCAAGTCGCTTTTCTGGTAAAGCACTTGTCAGGTTCTTTTTAATCGTAAATCTCTTTTGCTGCAACTGAAGACCCTTATTTATATAAGCATCTACTTCATGGACAGTTTGCCATGCTTGCTGTGCCTAAGGTGCATGATGGATACTTGCATACCAGAGACGAAGAAGCTCAAAGATCCAGGAAGGTTATATTCCCCTGGTCGCCTTTATCACATTGTTGAGCGCAAACCTTTCAGGTATGCAGGAAGTTATTCTTTTTTTAAATATCCACTAATACCATGTTAATATTTATAAACTAAATTTGGGGAATAAGTATTATTTTGACCAACAAATCAACTAAATGATACAGCGAAAAAGAGAAAATTGTTTCACCATTATGAATCTCACTGTGCACAAACTTGGACTTGTCGCTAATTTTCATCCTAATTCAGCCTATTATCTTCATCACTTTCTGATATATGACCCGAATCATTGATCAAAAGTTTTGTCAACTTTGCAACATATGGCTCTAAAAGGGAATGCTATAATTCCAGAAATTATGTGGGCAGTTTGCAATTTTATTTATTATATCAATGATTGATCAATATGGACTACCATGTCTGTTTATGCACATAGATGCGGAAGATTCCCACCAGTTGTGAGGACAGCGGTTCCGGTGGATGGAAGATTTGAGCATATAGTTCTGTCTTGTAATGCTACTTCTGACCATGCCATCATTTGGATAGAGAGAGAAGCCGAAAGGGCTCTTGAAGTAAGTTTGTCTATGTTTTTTTTTTTTTAATAACCAACTGTTGAAGCCTTGAAAAAATTTATCAAATGATCTCCACAACAGATCTCGTTTTCTGGGTATTGACATAATAGTAGTTTATCTTTCTGCTTTTTTCATAAAATTATTTGATCCTTTTGACCTCAAACATATAACTGGGTGCTTTTCGATAAGTACTTAAACTGCAATCTCTCTAATGCTCTTTTACGGATTACAGCTGATGCGGGAGAAAGATGATAGTCTACAGGTTCCACCAGAACAGAAGATGGAACGACAGGAATCGGTAGCCAGAGAGCACGGTGAACAGTACAAGGCTGCTTTACGGAGGGCTGTTTCATTGGCAATTCCTCACGCCTTTTCACCTACTCAATATGGAACATTTGACCAAGACGCAGAAAATTCTGGGATATCAGCTGGCGATTCTTTGGCAGGATCATCTATAAAACACAAGAACAAGGAGAGCTGGGATGAACTGTTCCAAAATCTTTTTGAGAAAGATGAGTCTGGTCTCTTTTCTTCTAAAGATTCCACTCATTGTTGATTGATTGTGTTACTTAAGTATACATGCTAGCCCTGTAAATGTAACTCCAGCAATATTCTTTATACGAAATTTTCTTTGTTAGTTTGAAACTATCTTTATTCGATTAAATACCTAATGTAGGTACATTTAAGCCCCTGTTTGGCAATCATTATTTAGCCCCTGTTTGGTACACATTAAAATTTTCATTTTCATTTTTCTACTCATTTTCAACCACACATTCTTCAATAAAATAATATTTTCCATCACCTCATTAACTTTTTCTTCTTTTTCAACCACGCATTCTCCATCAATCTACTATTTCAGAATACATTCTTCAAAAATAATCTGGCTCATACTCACCCTTAAAAATCCTTTTTTCTATAGACTCATTTTCAACAACACATTTGTTATACAAAGTATGAACTTAAAATTACAGATTGAACAATCCTGACAAACCCTAATACATCAAACTACTCATAAGAACCAATGAACATCAAAGTATCAATGACCTAAGGCTCATAACACTAACACCATAGGAATCAACACAAAACAAGCCCAGATCTCCTCAACCCTCAAGATTCGCAGACCGAATCGTGTAACTTCTTCTATGGACCAGAGGAGCTAAACGATACCAACAATTATCACATTATACTTTCACTAGATTCACAAATAAACACAACTCCAGAAACTAATTCGTGAATTCCCCACAGAAGAAGAAGATGAAAGAATAGAGAGAAAGTCGAAGACTCTAGAAACCCTCAAGAATTGAAAGGAACGAATGCATGAAAACCCAAGTGAATACTCCAAAATATCTAAGCCTCGAGATTGGGCATCCATTCATCCAACGGCCAAAGAAGCACACTTAAGGCTCGACCGGTTCTTGGGCTGTGGAAGGGACTTGGCCTGATTTTCAGTTAACAATGGGTAACAAGTAATTGGATTATTGGGCCGAAGGCCATTCATCATTGTCTAAGTGGACTGGACTCTGGCATCACAGCTCACAATCTCCACCTTGATGTCGTGATAAATCAGGCAGCTAATTTATACTACACTAGACAAAACAACTTCCAGTGATCACCATCTAATGCATCAAGTTCAGAATTGGTACCTGCACTCAACAAATCACCCGGTATCAATTTTCAACATTTGCAAACAAGATTTAAACTTGACTAAAGGCAATACCTTAGTACCCATATTAGCTGGATTAAATTGGGTAGCAATTTCTCAAGTAATAAGGCATCTTTAGTAACAATATCTCTTATGAAATGTAACTTAACATCAATATGTTTTGTTCTTTCATGAAAAACTGGGTTTTTGCATAAATGCATAGCACTTTGACTGTCAGAATATAATGCAACATGATTAGACAATTCATTTATTTCTGTCAGTAAACCTTTCAGCCACAAAGCTTCCTTTATGGTCTCTATTGCAGCCACATATTCAACCTTAGTTGTTGACAAGGCTACAACGGGTTGCAATTGTGATTTTCAACTAATACATGTTCCACACAAAGTAAAAACATATGTTGTAGTAGATTTTCTATTATCAACATTACCAGCAAAGTCAGAATCAACAAAACATTTAAACACTACACCATCATTGCAATCACTAAAACACAATCCTAAATGTGAAGAACATTTCAAATACCTTAATAACCATTTTAACGCAGTCCAATGTTCTAAAACAAAGTTAGCCATAAATCTGCTAAGATTACTAATAGCATGAGCCACATCAGGTTTAGTGCAAACCGTTGTATACATCACAGATCCTACAACATTAGCATAAGGAATCTTTTCCATTTGTTTAACATCAGACTCATTTACAGGACATTGATCTTTACTCAATTTAAAATGGCTAGCAAGAGGTACATGCACATATTTTAAATTATGCATAGCAAATCTAATTACCGATGTATGCATTTTGTTTCAAAATTAGAATTCTATCATGCATTTCCCTAGTTATTTCCATGCATAATATCTTCTTAGCATGTTCAAGATCTTTCATTTCAAATTTAGCACTCAAAGATCTTTTAATTTCATGTATTATGACCATTAGAAGCATATCATCCACATATAAGAGAATAAAAGCAACAATATCATTTTTCGTCATCTCTTTTAAAATACAAGCAATGGTTAAATTCACTTCTAACAGCTAGGGGACACGAAAGTCACAGCATGGAGGTAGTGTCCCACTAAAAAAATCCACAAAGGGGATCAAGAATTGAGGAAACCCCAATACATAGGATAACACGATCAAATCAGAACCAATGAACACCAACCAAAACTTCTCTCACAATCCCAAAATCGGATAAGGACACAGAAGTCCCAAGAACCAGCAAACCATAGGAACTAGGGTTTCAAGAATATTAAACGATCAAAAATTGGAGACTGAAAATTAATTTTCCAGCCTCCAAAACTCGATCAAAGACCCAAGAACAACCAAATATGACTATGATACCATTGTTATACAAGTATGAACTTAAAATTACAGATCGAACAATCTTGACAAACCCTAATACATCAAAGTACTCATAATAACCACTGAACATCAAAGTATCATTGAAGGCTCAGAACACTATCACCATAGGAATCAACACAAAACAAGCCCAAATCTCCTCAACCCTCACGATTCACAGACCAAATAGTATAGCTTCTCCTATGGACTAGAAGAGCTAAACGATACCAACAATTATCACAATATACTTTCACCATATTCACAAAGAAACATAACACCAGAAACTAATTCGTGGATTCCTCATAGAAAAAGAAGAAGAAGAAGAAGATGATGATGAAAGAACAGAGAGAAAGTCGAAGACTAGAAACCCTTAAGAACTGAAAGGAACAAATGAATGAAAAACCAAGTGAATACTCCAAAATATCTAAGCCTCGAGATTGGGCATCCATTCATCCAAAGGCCAGAAAAGTATACACTTAAGGCAGGACCGATTCTTGGGCTAAGGAAAGGACTGGGCTTGATTTTCAGTTAATAATGGGTAATAAGTAATTGGGCCGAAGGCCATTCATCAGTGTCTAAATGGACTGGACTTTGGCATCACAACCCACAACATTCACACAATAAAATATTCTGCACATAAATTCAAGACTTTTTCCTACTTTTTAACCACGCGTTCTCTAAAAATTGCTATTCAAACAATGTTTTTTAAAATAGTGAAAATAAGGGCTAAATATTATAAATGTTCGACTCGATAATATCATATTAGTTTGAATCCATGGTTATTCCTTGTAGAAGAAATTCACTAAAGTTTGAGCCCAACATCACTTTATTTTCGCAGTCGAGCATTTATTTGCAATAAGCTAAAACTAAGGGAGCGCAAGTATCATGTTTAGGCATTAGTTATGGTTTTTCACTAATATGTTCTTTTTATTCGGATATGTGTACAATTTATAACAAGTTCCTGTTTGATGGGGATTAAAATCAAATTTTTAGTTGATTTGATAGAAGTTGATAAAATGTGTAGTTAAAAAATTGTGGGTCCAATAAAATATGTTGTTAAAATTAATTATTGACTTTGAAAATTTAATTTTCACCAAGAGGGCTCAAATATAAATAATGTGGATGATGGACAAAATGTAATAACTCAAATTTTTAAATATGCAAGATTAAAAAGTGAAAATTACACTATGGTAGGTTTTTAAAGATTGTAATTCAAAATTCAGATATGAGGCTTACTTATCCATAAATCAAGTAATTGTTCAGCTATTAATAGTGATAATAATATTATAAAATCTACCCCACACAAAACCTAATTTCATCCCAAACGCTGAAAATCATCTATCTATTCTCTATCTCTATCATCTATCTTCTCACTCTCTCCACCTAACCCACTCCCACTAATCTGACGCCACCGCCACATCTATTGCTGGAGGCACCGTCGTCATCGTCGAATCCACTCTTTCTCATTGCCGAAAACACCACGAACTTACAATGATGAGCGCCCTTGTGCAGCACCGCTCTACTATTGTGAGCACCACTTCACAATGAAGCTCTTAGTGAACGTTATTATGGTTCGGTTGATTTTTTTATTGTTTTGGCCGTTGGTGATTTGCTTGGTGGTGGTGGAAGTGTGATAATGGTGGTTTTGTTGAAGCGTTATATTGGTGGTGGTGATGGTGGAATGTTGGTGGTTTACTAATGGCGATGCCGGTGTTGGTGTTGGTGTTGGTGCGAGTGTTAATAAGGTTTTGGTAGTGTTGGTGACGTTGTGGTGACTCACAATTTGTTCATAGGTGTCGTAGTGTGTAAGTCACAGATCAATATTCACACGTCACAAATCAATTAAAATTGGTCTCAGATCAATATCCACATGTCATAAACACTGATTTCTGGTCACAAGTTACACTTCATAGTAATCAGCTCACATTTCAATATTAAGTGGTCATAGATCATATGTTACACATTTTTGTGCACTAGCAATAGGTCACATATTCAAATTTTTAGGTTACAATTTATATGTTACAAGTCATAGGTAACAGTTCGCAGGTCACAAGTCATTTTGCATATGTAACTGATCAATATCTACAAGTCACAGATTCAGATGAATTGGTGACAAGCCATTGGATCCATTACCTATCCAAAGGTCACATATCTAAGATAACTAGTTATTGACCATTTGATCAACCTCACATGTAACAGTTTAAATGTAGTTTAAATCACACCGTCAAAAAATCGTCAATTAAAGCAGGGATGGCAAAAAAATGCGTCAAACTCGATACCTGCGGGTTTGGGGTGGGGATTAACCGCTTAACCATGTATTTTGATCAGGTAACAAGGGCCTTGCCCCATTTAATTTTTAATTGTTTTTTAAAAAAATCAATACTTTAAATGGAAAACTCCGCAAAATTTATTAGTTCTAATAGAAGATGACGACTAAGATTATATAAGAAATGTGACAAACAATAAAAACCTTAGTTTAGAAAATATATTTGAATAATTTAACTTTTAAAAATTAATTAATTAATTAATTAATATATTATTATTATTTCACTTTAATGAACGAGACATTACAATGAATTATAAAAAATAAAAGTAAAAAATCTAACATGTAGTAAAAGGGGCAAGGGCCCACACCTCCTTACCCGCCGAGGTGGGGGAGGTTGCCCAAACCCACCCCATTGCCATCCATAAATTGAAGTTCATTAGACAATCCGTCAATTCTCGTCGATATTTTGCTAAATTAAAAAAATCAACAAGTTGTTACCCTTTGAGATGTTGTACTCATGGATCTCGAATCGGCGCCTTTATCTAAACAAGCCGAGTGGATGCTGGTAATTGTGAGAGAGGATGACGATGGGTAGATGCTGGTAACTGTGAGAGAAGATGGTGGCAGGTGGCTGCCAGTGTTTGTAAGAAGGGATGTCGAATAGTGGATGCCGGTGGTAGATAGATGCCGATGACTGTGAGAGAGGACGACGACAGGTGGATGTCGGTGACTATGAGATGGGATGATGACATGTGGATATCAGTGACTGTGAGATGAGATGAGATGGTGGCGGGTGGATGTCGATGACTGTGGCTAGACTAGAGAGAGATTGGAGTGGTTGAGAATTATTTTATATTTAAGTTTATTAATTTTCACATAATGGTGTGTTTAAGCTACATTATTNGACGTTGTTAAAAAAAGTTTTCAATTTAATTGCATGTTTGAGAAGCGATTAAATTTTTTGGCTTCATGTGTAACTAATAAATAGATAACAATTGTAGAATTTACAAAATGTGTAGATAAGAAAATATTTATCACTTATTTTTGGACCTCGGCATGTTGAGAAGCAAAAATAGATTAATAAAATTGGATACGCACAAGTTATGTACAATTAAATTATTTTTGTAGAATTGACTGTACAATTATAATGAAGAATAGAAGTTAACTTGTTACTTAGGGTGTGTTTGAGCCACGTTATTTTGGAAGAATATATTTTGGAATAGTAAATTGATGAAAAATGTGTGATTGAAAAAGAATGATAAGTTATTGATGTGATGGAAAATATTATTTTATTAAAGAATGTGTGGTTGAAAATGAGTAGAAAAATGAAAATTTTAATGTGTACCAAACAATGACTTAGAATTTCTAAACCTTTTCTGATGGAGATAAGGATAAGAATAAATATATAGATATATTTTGATTAGGATTTTATAATAAGAGATTGATTTAAAGTAGATTTAATTAGATTAGATAAGATTTGTTTGGATATTCTGATAGTTATTAGAAGTTTGTCTCCATTTAGATTCTTAGTTTATTTTCTCTATAAATAGGGAGACTTATTCATTGTAATGAACAACTTAATTATATGAATAAAAACTAATTTTTCTCTTGCCCTCAATTATTCTCTTCTTGGACCACTTTTCTTTCTTAATCTTTGATTGTTCTTTAACAAGTTATACATATCCGGTGTCAATTTAGTATTAGGGCAATTTATTTTCCTTTGGCCTAACATCGTTCATTCTCAAGTCCAAAAATCCACCAACAATCCACTAAATCGTTTTCATCCCTTCCATATACCACCTTGAAATCCCAACCTTTCCATCCATTCCATACAGAAGTCATAACCTTCCACCATCATTCCACCCAAAACCTATAACCACTTTTATACAAAAACTTTTGAACAACACAAATTATTAGAAAAAAAATTGTACATACACAACAGTTTTCTAAGAGTTTCTTTTTTAAAATAAAAATAAAAAAATATTGTCCATGTCACTGTTCATGCCCGAAATTCAGTTTAGATTTTTTCATCAGTAAAAAAATCAGTTTGCATCATTGTGTTGCTTCTGCATTGTTGATCTTTAATTCTTTAAATACATTCAACAATCCATCACTACAATTTCCCTAAGCCCAATATTGGCCCAATATCTCTTACACTCCATCTTAACATTTCATATATTCACTCACCAAGCCCAATTTATAACCAAGCAAATTCCAAACCACAAACACATTAACCATTAGGAAGAGTTCACAAATCAGGTTTAAGTTTCACCAATGCAAAAATCATGTTTCAAGTTTAAAAATGGTAAGAATCAGGTATTTAGTTAATTAATTAAAAATACTTATTATTTATATACAATAAATTCATAATTATACAATTAATGATCACATGTACATAATTATAGTTCACAATTTATTTATTGGTCACATATTATCAAATTAATTGGTAATAAATTATTTTGAGTCACCGATCAAAATTTTTATATGTCACAATTTATTTGTCAGTCACATATTTTCAAATTTCGAGGTCACAGATTATTTCGAGATCACAAATCAAAAAAATTATATGTTTCAATTTATCTATCGGTCACACATTTTGAAATTTGTTGGTCACAATTTATCTATCGATCATACATTTTCAAATTTGCCGGTCACTAATTATTTTTAATCACAAATTATCAAATTATAATGTCATAGTTTAATAGTTAGTCACGATGAACCAAATTGTTGGTCACATACATCAAACATCCCACCTCTAATCCCGATCCACCACCAATACTTGGTTACAAATCAACCAAATAATTTGTCACAAACACTATCCCACCCATCCCCACCACAACCACTGTCAACAACAAAAAAGACCACAATTACCGCCTGTACCACACCACCAACAATAACCACAACCGTTCCCGCCCCCGCCATAAAACCACCACCACCTCATGACAACCAGTATCAATACCAACACCAACACCACCGTCACCACAACCACCACCACCACCACAGAAACTGCTACCACGCAAAACACCACCACCACCACACAATCGTCAGATCCACCACCATGGTCACCACCACAAAAACAGCTACCACACAAACGCCAGATCCGCCACCACTCCAAAAATCGCCACCACGCAGCCTAACCCATACTCCACTATCCACTAGCCCTACTCCACTCCACGCGGTGCCACGACATCATCAACAACGCCTCCACCACCACGACATCACCACCATCCAGTCATCTTCACACCTACAACAGAAAAAAAAACAAAAACGGAAAGACGGATTGCAGCACCTCGACGCTGCGTTCGTAGCATCGTCGTTGTTTTTAGTAGCTTCCGTTCTTAGCAGCGTCGATCGGTGCATATCTCCTTCGTCGTCAGTTGTTAGAGTTTGAATGGGTCATCGGCGTTGAAGAGAGAAAAGCGATAGAACGCAGATAAGACAAGTACTGCACCAACTTCAAACACTGGGCACACCACCACACCCAACCCCAACCACCGACGACGAGAAAGCGACCTTGCAAGGGAGATAGCGACAATGACCTTGGAGGGAGACAATAGAGTGGGGAGGGAGAGAGAGAGAGAGAGGTGATGAAATTAGGGTTTTAATATTATTAAATATATAAAATTATTACCTGATTATTGAATAAGTTTTAGACCTGATTTTTAAAAAGTAATCTTTAAACCTGGATTTATGTAAGGGAAGAATTCATATATCGGGTCTTAACTATGAATAAATCAATTTTAAGGTCTTAAATTTCAAAATTGCAAAAATCAGATATTTATTAATTAATTAAATATTCAATTGTAATATAATATAATTAACCCACTCTACTTCCACCTCCACCACCCCTACTGCTCCCGGGATTATTTCGACGACAATTTCGGTGGCTGCTCTACTCCGGTGACTGTTTCGGCGGTCACTCTATTCCGACGACCGGCTCTACTCTGGTGACTATTCTGACTACTGTTTTCAACGAATACGCTTTTCCTACGACTATTTCGGTGACCGTCCATTGTAGCATTATTCCGACGAATGCTCCAATTTTGACAATTATATGCAATTTGGTCACATTTATCTAATTAATTAGTCAAAAATAAATTTTCAGTCACAACGTATGAAATTATTAGTCACAATTTTTTTCTTGATCATAAATAAATTTTTTTATAAGTCATAGACTATTTCTCAATCACTAATCAAAATTGTATAGGTCATATATTATTCATCTGTCCCAAACCGAAAATTTTATTGGCCACAACTCATTTATTTATTACAAATTCTCAATCACAACTTGTCAAATTATTGGTCACAACTTTTTTCCTGGTCACAAATCAAGAATTTTATAGTTACAAGTTATTTCTCGGTCACGAATTAATTTTTTTATAGTTCACATATTGAAAAAATCAAAACTTTTATCGGTCACAACTCGATTACAACTTAATAAATTATGCATTACAATCACAATTTTTAGGTCACATTATTTATTTGTCAAAAATTAACCACTTATTGGTCACAGTCAACTAAATAATTGGTCACAGACACAGACACCGACCCCATCTCATCTCATCCCACCCACGATCACTGCCACGACCATCCCCACTGCCACAGCCAGACACTACAAAACACAACATACGACGCTCCATTGCACCACACACCTCCATCGCAGCATGACCAGAGATCTCAATTTCCACCACCGCACCGCACACCCACCACGACACAGCAAACAGCACCGACACCGCACGTATCCTACCTAGATCCACCACTACCGCACGTATCCTACCTAGATCCACCGCACCACCATCACTATCTCGACTGCACCATCAACACCACCACCACCAACAAAAACACACTACCGTCGTCGTTAGAAACGCACAACCACCACAGAAACGAACCACCACCACCATTTTGCAACCCACCAACAACCTGCACCACTAAACAACCACTACCGCCTCACTACCACCAGAATGCTGTGAGCAAGGCGCTCACATCGCCGCCATCTTCTGTAAGAAGGAAAAATATGTACGGCGGTGCACAAACCCACCATCACCCGACCTCTGCACTGCACACCTCCACCTCCACCTCACCAAAGCACATCACTGCACACATCACCCGATCTTCGTTCCTACCACCGCACCACACACCTCCACCACCACAGCACTCCGCACCTCCACCACCACAGCACTCCACACCTCCACCACTAAACCGTCAATCAATACCACTCAAAAAAAAAGGAGAATGATGGATCTGCATCGTGCAGCGATGGGCGAAGAGGATCTGCATCGCCTGTAGAGATGGGAGGTGTCGCCAATGAAGGTTGGTAGAGCAAGAGAGAGAAGGCGTAGAAGACGGGGGAGAGAGAAGACTGAGAGATGGAGAGAGAAAGAAAATGAAAATGGTTTTTAGGGTTTGTGATGACAATTGTATAATTAATATTTAATTAAAATGATAAAAACTTGAAAATTGAATAAATAAAGTTCAAACCTGATTTTTAAAAATGGATCTTTAATCACCTGTTTTTTTATGTAATTTCCACTTAACCATTTATAAGTCAAGCCTACCTCATTACAGGCCCACATACTATACCCCTTCCTACAACAGCCCACATATACAACCTGACCCAAACATTAGGCCCAATCTATAAATTTCAGCCCACCAATACACACAACCTCAGAGCCTATATAATCATACTCCTAGCCATCGGTCCCTGTTCATCGTTCGTCACCTCGCCCAAATCTGCACCACCTCATCGTCGCCAACCTCAACCCCAGTATATCGTAAACTGACACCTCGTAAGCAACCGCACTCAACCACCCTGCCACCACCACTCCTTATAGTCACAACCCACTTCTGTCGTCGACAACTCCATCCACAACCAACCGCAAGCTCTGCCAGCACCAGCACCAAGATCTAAAACATTAACCAAAAACTCAAAAACCACCCATCAACTTCGTCCTCTCCAAAACCTAAATAACACTGCAGGCACCGCATATTCACCATCATCTCCTGCCTCGATTTCTCGCCGGCACACCACAACCCAGTACACCACAAAACAACACTTTACATCACATGCTTATAGTCTACATCACAACTAAATCGCCTTTACATCCTTGGCGACTCCCTTAATCACGCCGCCAACAAAGCATGATTCGATTGCTGCCTTCGATTTCAGTTATGCCTTGGTTCTTGCCTCAGTTCCGACCTTTTGTTGGTTTCTGTCACTATTTTTGCCTCCAGTTTGTACGTTAACAGTTAGTTGATTATTTTTATTTTTATTTTTAAAAAAGGGGGGGAAATTGCAAAAAGTGTCCACTTTTAAGTAGTCATTTGTAAAAATGTCCAAAATTTCTCCAATGTCCATTTTAATATAATATAGACCAAAATGCCTACATTAACAATTTTAAACTCCACAATGAAGATAAAATTATTTATATAATTAAATATTGTATTGATCAATAATAGCTTGCCACATATTAGCCATGTCAACTAGCCTAACCGAGTCACGAGCCGAAACTAAAAGCTCGGACTCGGCTCGAGCAAAATAGGTCCGAGCTTTTTTGGACGTTTCTCGGCAAAAAAAAAAAAAAAAAGAGGCTCAACTTGAGTCTTAGTGGGCCGAGCCGTCTCATGTTTTATTATTATTATTTTTTTAAATTCGTTATAAATTTATAATTTTTTATAATGTATTTAAAATTTGTGCAATTTATATATATTATAAATAATAACTAAAGATTAATATATATATATATATATATATATATAATACATTTAAACTTAAAAAATAAATAAATAAAGCTCACGGGCCGGACCGATGCCCCAAAATGGTCTCGGCCCTACCGAGCCATGAGCCGGCCCGGCTCGGGCTTTTTCCGAGCCGCCCAAGCCACCGAACCTTTTTGACATCGCTACACATAACATAATAAACATCCAAGAAAATAAACATAGTTGTCAAAATAATTAATTAATATTAAAAGTTTCAAAACAATGGTTCATCTCATCCTCAAAAAATATAAAACTAACCTAACATATTGAAATTACAAGAAATCATATTTAAGCGAAATAATATAACCCGAATTTTTGATTAATTGAGAAGATGAATTTTGAAATTTTGAATCTCTTCAATGGTTTCTTGATGAATCTCCACTTTGACCCTCTTTTTTTGCCCAAAAATCAAGTTTGGATATTCACTTGAAATATCTCACATGAAATATGAATTCTCCTCTTCAATTATCTCACATGAAATATGAATTCTCCTCTTTTGATGATAACAATTAATGAATATTGGAGTATGAGATATATATGAGAAGTCCTCAATACGTATTTTGTTGTTAAGTGTTTGTAGGAGTTGAAAATTGATTGAAAATCATGTCCAAATTGACTTCCAAAGAGTTCCAATCGAATAAGGAAAGTTGTGTTCGCGTGCGGATTTTTTGTCTTTACACAACAGTCAGTATTTTTATCATAACTTTTTCTTACAGTATCCGATTGAAGCGATTTAAAGTGAATTGGGAAGATAACTCAAAGGGCGACAACTTGGATGGAATTAAAATGTTTCCAATTCGGACTTTTACTATGTCAAAAATGGATCTCAATATTTGGCTAAAAATTTGGAATATAACTTGTGTGATTGAAATTTAATTTTGATCATATTTCATTCCTTTTTGAGTTCTAATTTCATCCAATTGTCTCCTTGCAATCTTCAGATTATCTTGTTGTGGTCCGAATCAAATATTGAATTTGCAATTTGGTCCTCAAGCTTTGAATTTTGCCAATTTCACAATTTTTCGCTTCTTTCTTTCAATTCTTCGTTCAACTATTGAGTTTTACCTATATAATATAAAATACAACAATTAGGATATATTTTGTCAAAATAATTACCAAATATCGATATTTTAGGCCTCAAATAAGTGTATAAAATACACTTATCAAATACCACCAAACTTAAACATTTGTTTGTCCTCAAACAAAATTATAACCTAAATAACAACAAACACAAGCATGCAAAAATATTTGGTTAGACAATCTAGCCTTTTATCTTAATATTTGAAATTATAGTACTAAATCTACAAACTGTTTCAAAGTCACAATTCCAAACTAATATCCACTCTTCCAATACAAAACTGACATGTGTGTGTGAAGAATTAAATAGACAATAATGAATTTACAAGCTGCTTTGATTCCTGACCCTTTGTAGTCAAATATATCATTTCACCTCTCGTATGATTCACATGCCCTCAAAGTTGTTCTTTTTTCACTCTTTTCCAGTGTGTAATCTAATGTTGATTTTTTCATTATTATTATCACTCTCTCTAGTTCAGGTAGACTCTACTAATTGTAAGCCAACACATCAGTAAACAAGGATTCTCCAATTCTTTGATGGTTTCGACCTCTAGGACTAGATTAGGCTAATAATAAATCATCAAAAGTCAAGTATTCTCAAATAAGTGTTTGGGGCTTAACAAATGTATTTGGTGCTTCTTCTTTTTTTCATGCACTTCCTCTTTTTGATTTTCAAAAGTATTTTTCTTTTTGAATTTTCTCCCTTAAACTTTCTAAATGACCAATGTAACAGAATTTAGGCCGATGACTCCCAAATCAGATGACTTTAGGGCACCGGGTTTTAAACACCCTTACATGCTTAATAACTCACGGCAAAAAGGTTTCGAAGAGAATTTTTACATTTTAAAAATTAAAATTATGCTTTGATCAATGCAATGTGCCGTTATCAAACACCTATTCAAGTAAAATCGATCTCAAACTTAAGATTTTCTCCAAATTTTATTTCGTTAATCTAATACAATTCACACAAAAGTTTTCACACATGAAATCTCTATCTACATCTGTATCTTCTTATAGCAGAAACATCACCTCCAAACTGTACTAAATTTTGTCTAAGGATAAGTAATTTAGTATGATTTGGGTAAAACATCTATGTCCAACTATATCAACCTATCAATTATATGAATCAACTCATAACATCATAATGTCCAACTTAATTCTAGTGCACGTATAATATCAAATTTGCAATGTTAAGTCTCAATCGGTCTAGCATGCATCCTATCCACAATTCATAAATCAACACCAAATCTCAAATTTAATTATCATTGTCAGTCAGACTATCTAACTCTCACAACCTAAAACAAGAATATATATATATATATATATATATATATATATATTGTTTATTTATTTATTGGTTGAATGTTTTTTGATTTTATCCATAAACCCTAAAGTAATAACGAAAAACAAACATACAAGCACTTAAAAACTCACGAAAAGGAAAAACTCAAAGTTTTTCCCACTCCCAGACTTAAAACCGACATTGTCCTCAATGTCATAAAATATAAATAAGAATATAAGGAGATGGATACGAAAATGAGAAGATACTCCTTGAATTTTTATGTTGAAGGTATGATGCACTACGTGTAACGGCTAGATAATCTTTTCCATAGTGGTCAAATCAAACATTAAGCCTATGTTTGATAGCTTGAATTTTTCATGGAAAATGAAAACTTTTTCTTTTTCCACCCTTAAAAAGTTGTTTGATAGGTTAAATTTGACATGGC
>CAIGRH010158567.1:0-14832 GCA_903798295.1 Fraxinus nigra | reverse complement strand
AGTTAAGTGTTGGTTTGTACCAAATAATAATATTGTGCTACATTATTTTTAGAAAACGTGTTGTATCTTGGGAGGCAATAGTCCGTTTGAGTCGGTTAACACTGGCGGAAAAATGGTTTATCAGGGCTCTTTTGACATAATTTTGAGTGGGGTCCATTCGTACATTTTGGGAGATCAAAGTTGATTCGTGATAACATCGAAATCATATATTTACTTGTCAAAAATAGTAATTGGATGAATTGAGAAATTAAAGCTTAAGCTATGTTTGATAGTCTATATTTTCCATGGAAAATGGAATGGAAAAAAAAATTCCATTTCCATGTTAAAACACTTGTTTAATAGGTAAAATTTGGCATGGAAAATGTTCTCCCACCCCCACTCACGTGCCCATTTTTTCACTTTTCAATTGTAAAAAAAAAATCACTTTAATGGACAATTTTCATGTAAAACAAAATCAAACGAACACTAAATTTTAATAAAAAAAATGGTGAAAAAATAGTTTTCGAGCAAACTTTTTTTTTACTTTTTGGCAATGGTAACAAGTTTCATAACCGACTGTAAAAAAATAATTCACTTTAATTAACAATTTCTATTTAAAATAAAGTCAAACGTGAACAAAAAGATCCAAAATTTTAAAATTTTCTAGGTGAAAAATTATACCAATCAAACACACTTATTTAATAATTCTCTGAAAAACGAGTTCTAGGCAATATTTTTCCTGGAATTCATTTCTTTCCACCCATTTTCCACCATACCAATCAAACGGATCCTAACAGACAAACTTATTCAATCTGAAATATAATAGAAAATATCTTCACAGACACTCCACAACTGCCTTGGCTTGAAGTCGTATCAGAAGGAATATCAAAACTTAGGTGTTTTTAGTATTCTTCTCAGTTATTATAAAAAAATTAATTCTCTATTCTTTAAGCTCAGGAAAAGTTATATGTTGTTGACGAAGATGTGCTTTTGTCAATTGCTTACTGGTTTCAGTGCAAATGTGCAATGTAATAATATGGTATGTGTGGTTAATTGTTGATTCTGTTTTGTGATTGTTGTGTTGAACTGTTATTTGGCTTTTGTGAAATGAAGGGACAATCAACATTGCTCTAGTTGTTCAAGAAACCATTTTGTTGGAAGGGTTTTGTGTTATCTGCTAAGGCTTATAATGTGTATTATGATTCCTTAAGTACTTGACTATAACAATATTATGGCCATTTCTGAGAATGGGGTGGACTTTGAAAATGGCGTTCACCACCGACTCTCGATCTCTGGAGAATAAATGACTTCTGAGAAAGTATATGCGATTCCCAATGGAAGCACAGAAGTCGAGGGATTGAGCTTGAATCTAGAAAACAACGTGGAGTTGAATGACAATGTGACTCTTAATTCTTCTGTCGAAAGAATCATGGACGAATCTGCAATGCCACCAAAAGGCGATTCCATAACCATTTTCAAGGTAGGAGATTTGGAACCTTTTAGCTGGCTGAATAGCTTAAACTGATCCAAAATGATGTATGCTTAAAAATTACTTGAAAGTAAATGAAAAGTAAGTTTTTCTAGTAAATAAAATTTGAAAAACATGTTTGACAAAGTAACTTACAACAATTTTGATTTACTTTTAATCATAGCTAATCTTGCTCTCAGCAATCGATTTATTTATAGGTACTTGGAGTTGAGGAGTCTGAAGAGTCTAAGAGTTCTAAATCACAGATGGGCATGGCCAAGGCCAAGAACAGGAAGTCATAAGCATCAGACTTGGGAGAGATGTGGTGAAATCTTCTGATGGTTCAAATGGTTCCGTCGATCACGAGTCATGTCCGAAACAGTCGTCTGCTCCTGGAACAAAAAGTAGGTCAATGGAAGGCAAGCTGCTGACAACTCAAAAACAGCATCTCCTCAAAGTCCTATAGCTGGAGATGTCAAACCCATAGATTGGGTGTTCTTCCAAGCTATACTTTCAGTTTTAAATGCAATGAAAGAGCTGAGAAAAGAAGAGAGGTTAGCCTTCATTTAAACCAGTCATACCGACTTCTGATGTTTCCTGAATGACCTGGGCCTTAAATATTTATCCTTTTTTCCGTTTGAACAGTTCTATTCAAAACTTGAGGAAAAGATTCATACAAAGGAAGCGGAGAAGAGTAATTTTCAAGCCAAAACTAAGTTGAGATTTCATATAATATTATGACTACAAACTTTCAGTGGTGGACTATGAGATCGAAATTCTTTGTCTTTATTTGTTATCATAAATAGGAAACGCAGGAAGCTGAGATTAAAATGTTATGGAAGAGTTTGAATTTCAAAGCAACACCAATGCCAAGCTTTTATCAGGAACCTCCTCCAAAGCTGGAACTAAAGAAGGTAATTTGCCACACATTTTGAATGTTACAATTTTTTATTTTCCGTTTATAATACGGAATGCTGTGTAAAAACTTAATAATGAAGTTGGAACAGTTATGCGATGGCATTAGAACTACACAAGTTACAATCCTTTTGGCAAAATTTGGAGAACACTTGCTATGCTTAGACTATTTCAAGTGTGCTTGCTATTTGATTTCGAAGTCTGATATTTAGTACGGGCTTTGTGAAAATTTTAGAACAATCATACACTGACACATGAGAAAAATAATTGACACGGTCTCTCCACTTCACTGTAAACCGTTAAATTACTTGTGCAGCATTTCAAGCAACATATTCTGATGCATTATTTTTGTTTGGTTGGTTGAAGCATTTTCTTGCATCAACACTATTTATTTTATGTTGAGACCCATGTATCCTAATATCCTTGAACGAATCCAGCGAGAGTATGGACACATACAAAGTTATTCACTACTCATTGGTCAATATATAAAATTTATGCACACCACCAAAATTAATAAAATCCACTAACTCATCTACTTTCTCATTAACATAGCCAACGACATCTCTAACATAGTCAACCATTATATTGCAAATTACAACAATAAAATATCAAATAACTATGATTGATTTGAAGATAATATGCGAGAGGACTTCTTGTAGCATGATTAATTACTCATTTCATTTATATAAATAAAATTTTCAAGTCTACAGAACGGGTTTTAAAACTCTAAGTTATGATACCTTTACTGTAACAAATCCTAAATCTAGATACCTTAGAGTTAGAAGTAATATCATTTAATTTTCTTTCAAAATCATAGATGCGGAAAAGCTATTAATTTTTGTTTTTTGTTTAACATAATAAACATTAATGAATTTCATCTATGAAAAGAATTTGTAGAAAACTTTTATATTTAACAAAACATAAGACAATTAAATTAAAGGTTAACTTTATTTCAAAACGAAGTCAATATTTAAGTGTGTCAATACTAAGGGTGTGTCTGTTTCCAATTTTCTTCAGATTTTGAGCAAAAAAGTTACCGTTTTTTTCAACCAAAGGGGCCCACCTGTGAGACATGGGGTCAAAAAAGGCTGCTAAGTTTAAAAATAAACTGTACAAAAATCGAATTGTTTGGGCTAAAAAGCTCCACCAGACNCATAATAAACATTAATGAATTTCATCTATGAAAAGAATTTGTAGAAAACTTTTATATTTAACAAAACATAAGACAATTAAATTAAAGGTTAACTTTATTTCAAAACGAAGTCAATATTTAAGTGTGTCAATACTAAGGGTGTGTCTGTTTCCAATTTTCTTCAGATTTTGAGCAAAAAAGTTACCGTTTTTTTCAACCAAAGGGGCCCACCTGTGAGACATGGGGTCAAAAAAGGCTGCTAAGTTTAAAAATAAACGGTACAAAAATCGATTTGTTTGGGCTAAAAAGCTCCACCAGACATGCTCTAAGTTTGTCTTATCTCACAACAAGTAGATGTTACAAGATTCAACATAAGACCCTTTTAAGTGAGAGGTCATGATTCAATTTCTAGGGGATGTGATAGAAATCCGTAAAGGGTACGATGGATAAAAGTATTTCAAAGCGGACAATACGTAAGAGAACGGATGGGACACATGCTCAGGTCGTTACAGAAAAATGCACAATTTTTTGTAATGTTTGTGGCTATGCCATTAACTCATATGTGCTATTTGCTCTGGGAAAACATGTGTCAATCATACCCTCACTAGTTTTTATCGCATTTTCCTAGATTCTAATCCTTGACCTCTGGCTTAGGTTTAATATTGGCACCAATTGAGCAACTTGCCCAATTGGTATATGATTCCACTTAAGTCTTTCATAGGGGTAGAAGCAAAAAATTCGAATACCGGGGGATTCAAAAGAAATTGGTGAAGGGTAAGATAGAAACATGCTCTCCCAAAGCAAATAGTACGTATGAATTAATGACTTAGGCATAGCCCCGGTCATTACGACCTATTAGCTGATGTGTTGCCTTGTATGATTACTTTTTGGGTTGTAATGAATGACTTTGTAGTGGAAAAACAATGCATCCTCCGTATCTTAAACTGCTGGTGCCGGGTAAGCACCTTATACAAACATTAATTTCTGTTGTGCGTGTCTAATTTTCAAGGATGTTGATCATGTTTGGCTAACCTTGAACAGTTTGCTTTCACAAGTTTTAAAATAAATAGCCTTTTGATTGATTTAAGTTGTAAATAAATATTATTTTCAACATCAACTTATATTTTTTACTGAAAAGTAAGAACTAAGTAACATTTTTAACCAAAAGTTGCTATCACTTTTGTCTGGCATAAATCATTGTTAGTTCTTGTTTGGATAAAATATTAAGTTACTGAAATTGTAAAGTGATAGAAATGAGTATGAATAAGTGGGTAGTAATTGTGGATCCCACGAAATGGGTGATTTAAATTAATGTTTGACTTTGAGCATTAAATTACAAGGAAATTATACTATTTCAACAAACATACACAGCTTTCCTGGGTTCATTTAAGATCCTTTTACAGAGGTGTTTGCTTTGTTCTGTTTGTACTTCTTGTAGTGGTATCAGTTCTCTTATGCATGCAAAATATTCCTATATGAGTATTGCTTTTCTAAGATTCTTGCACAGATCCTTCACTAAGATTCTCTATGTGAAAATTTACCTGTAAAATTATTTTGCTTCTTATGTGACTTCTGATGCCTAATATTGATCCTTTGATGTAGGTACCTCCAACAAGAGCCAAATCTCCCAAGCTTGGTCGGAAAAAGAGTTCGTCCATCGCTGACTCTGAGGAAGAGGGTGCTTGCGCAGTTAGGCTAAGCTTGGGTGAGAATTTGTCACAAAATAATCCTGACGAAGGACCACCTGTTTTTGCTAAGAAGCCTCTACGTAAGTCTCTTCCTAAGTTGCCCTCCGAGAAAACCAGCTTTTCCAATGAGAGAAGAAAATCCACATCTCGCAAGATCACTGATTCCGCAGACACAAGCGAAGCTTCAAATGATACACAAATAGAGGAGGAAAGAACAGTTGCTGAGCAAAGCTTGAGTCAGCCCTATGGAGATGCAGTGCTTGTTATTGAAGCTCAAGAACAGAATGTGTGAGTGCTATGTCAATGGCACTGAAAACTGGATGTTTATCTTATAAGGCGTCTTCAGTTACCATCTTTGCCTAAAATATTGGAGACGTTTGAATTAGAGAATTCACCCAAAAATACAGGCATGAAAAGACATTGTATTAAGGTTAGCTTTTTTTTTTTTTTTTCCATAGTCAGCAACAAGGTTTGGTTCTTGAATATGCACTTTAATCTTTGCTGAACGTTTTGTTCTATTCTGGGGATGAACAGTGCGTTGGGTTGTGCAATACTTGTGATGTTCAACGACTGAGGCAAAATGTAGAAGCTTTCCTTAGAGAGAGATTGTTGTGTTATCTCCGTAGTGTTCTCTCTGTATAAGTTAGATTCAACTCTACAATTGAATTGTGACGAGTTTATGTAAACTGGTTCATTTTGGTGACCCCGAATGATTGGTTACATCATTTACTATGTAGTGTGATAAGAAATTCCATTGTAACAAAATATCATTGTCATTGATCCCTCAATTCGATGTTTCCCCTTTGTTAGGTGATATGATAGGAAGGAATAGGGGCATTTGTCATAGCTACAGGAAGCTCGAGCATTTCTTGTTTGACTGTCCATCTAAGAAACGATGTCCAAACTTGGCGAGGGCATCAAGAAGTGTATGGAGGTCGAGAAAAATACCAAAAGCATTGGGCAATTGTTTTTCTGTTGTACTAGAGATTGGGGCCATTTCAAGTGGGAAAACGAAGTCGAGTCAAGTGGTGAATCTCCTAGCGGTTCGAAGTGTACATACAACAATAAACAACCTTGTCAAAATCTATCATGCATGTTCACCACTTTTGCTCAAATTACCAAGCAAAAGAATGTGGAGATATCCGTCAACATTACTATGCGAAAGGGAAAAGGAGTGCAGAGGATAACAGGCACACGAAGGAACTGTTCCGTGATTTGCATACATCAATGTGACGAGGCAAAGGCCCTTGCCGGAGTTATCACACTACATGTTTGAAATCGGCTCTATAACTGTTGTAGTCTAATGTCTGTAACATTTCACTTTCAGTCAAGTAGTTCACTTTATTATATGTTGTAATAGTTTGTTTTGGTATGCTATTAGAGTATGTTTATGTACAATGAAATCGGCTCTTCATGTCAAAGCATTATAACAACGTTCTTACTTAACATTTAACTTTAAGTGTCTAATGTTGCAAAACATTCAGTTTCTATTGCAATACTAAGGATCGAACTTTTGTCCCCATGTTTATGGTTACAACAGTTATATCTTCCAATATCAAGATGATAATAGTTCAACTATTTCTCAGAAAACCCAATAAGAAAGGGGATTGAAGTAGTTGCACAAAGAGCTAGGAATCTATGAAATACAGACTTTGCAAAGTAAACATTGGAGGGAAAAGAAAGGCCAACTCACAAACAATTAAGCTGAACATACATCAAAATGTAATTCACAATGGCATACTAACACGAATCATTATGTCCCGTGCCAAGTAAAAAAAATTAGTTCTTGTATAACTTTAATTCCATCTACTTTCCCATTAACTAGACTATCAAACCATCAATCATCTGAGAAACTACACTATAGAGCCTTCAACTCTACTTCTAGACTTCCAGATCAATGCTTTGCACTTTTTACCCCACACTTGATATTAGCAACAAATGCTCTTGTGATCTTCACAAGCAATCAATCATCTGAGAATCTCTCCATGACTACGTCAAAGCATGATAATAGCTCTCTTTGGCAATAAATCTTATCACGACCCTTAATATCATTCCAAATCTATACTGTAAGTTGAATAGAAATTATTTATTTCTAACTGAGTACAACACGGAATTCATTTTTCATAAACGAGTCCAATCTTCAATTCATTACACTTTTACGAACCACAATGTCATATGGAGAAACATGAAAACATTTGAACGAACAAGCTGAAAATAAACTACAACCAAACAACATGATCTGCAATAGATTGTTGTGTTGCGTCAACTGCTCTTGAGGAAGTTCCCGCTTGGTACACTACATGTGGATAGTAGTACGGTACTGCATTACCTAACAAAAACACTATATCAGTATTCGACAGTCAACAAACGAATGGAATGATAAATATATACATTTCACCGTAAAAATAAAAAAATAAATAAAAACCTTCATAATTGAGAGGCACATGTGTTGACGACGGAGGAATCACATTTGAAGATGTATATGGGTGTGTAACTGCATGACTTTTTTCATCACCCTACATGAAATGAATACGTAATTAACAAATTAAATTCACTACATTGAATATTATGCATATACTAACCAGCAGGAGTTGAGAATATGAGCTTGGTATGGGCATTGCCAGTTGTACTTGTTCAGGTGTCCGAAGAATGGGTGCATTGTGTCCCAGATTATTTTTCAGTACTCTCATTCTATTTCCTTTGTTTGAATTCGACATTGCCTACTCACATTCGAATGCTTGATAAGTGATTCATTCTAATAATCATACGGTAAACAAAACATTAAAGTTTACCTTTGTTTTTTCTCAAACTCGACTCCAACGAGCATTTTTTCTGAAGTTTCCTTGGTGTGCCATTCCTATTAGAACATTTGGGATCCTGTACACTCCCACTACCTGTGTCGTGTAAAGTCATAGATTGAGAACTCAAATACATAGTCTGCGTGGCAAGGAGATTACTTCTGAAGCTCGACTTCGTAGTCCTTACCTGTTTAGATTGCAATCCAATCCACTCTACTATCTCACGAGTTCGCTCTCTGTCATATGCGGCAATGTCCACTAACACAACAAATGCTTCGCACATTCGGTCGTATCTCAACTGCCCATGCATACTGACCAAACCTTCATAGTGAACTGCGACCTAAGTGTGTGCTCGAGTAATATCTTTCCTCCATCTCCGTAGTATGTATCTCGCTGGTAGTATTGTGAAGTGATTTCGAATCAAGACTGATATGGCGTGTCTACGTAGTATTTCCTGAAACTCAAACAAATGACAGCTACAAACGATATGACAATTTCCTACCTCAAATGAGATCGAATACTTTTTCCTCGTCGCTCGTTCATCGTAAATGACGTCCTCAAGTACCTCATAAGTCGTCTCGCAATGTCTAGCCGATGTAGATATGACATTGTAGTAGACCTTTCCAGTTATCTCATCCAGAAATTCCTTGAACTTTGAAATGGTATAAATCGTCTGAAATTGCTTTTCCATGTCATATTTGGTTGCACGGGGAACCATCTACGAGTAAGACTTGAAATCTGCCAAGAACTCCTTCTCAACCTTGTTTCGCAGAACTCGCTCATACTGTTCAACAAACTGCTTCAACGTAGTTTGGAATGGACATACCCATCAAAGAAAGTATCAATACTCTTACTACATTGAATTGTTGACATCCCTGCTCAGAAAGTAGCTTTCAAATAGCATGGCACCCAACGACTCATGTTCTCATACAAGCCCCACAACCAGTCGTTATCATATAAATTATATGTATCGACATCAGTCTCTAATCTTCTTTAAATTGTGAATCATACACTAATCTATGTATGGACGAGAAAATAGAGCCCTTATCAACGTGGTATCCAAACTTCTGAGGCAACTTCTTCATTATGCACTATAAACACCACTTGTGCTTAGCATTTGGAAACATTACCTTAATTGCATTTTGCATTGCCCGGTCTCGATCAGTAATAATACCATTGGGAACTCGATGGTGCATGCACTGCAACCATGTGCTGAACAACCAAACAAACGTATATGTATCCTCATTTGATAGCAAATCGCATCCAAGTAGTTTTGATTGTCCATGATGATTCACTCCAACAAAAGGAGCAAAAGACATCGTACTTATTCGTTTAAGTAAGTGGTATCAAAAGTCACTACATCCCCGAATTCCTTGTACGCTTGTCGACACCTATTGTCTGCCCAAAAAATATTTCTCAACCCCGACTCGTTGTCTAAATCCATACAGAAATAGAACCTCGAGCATCGTGCTTGCATTTCTGAAAAGCAAGTTTGTATTGCTGCTGCATCTCCTTCACCAAGTCTCAATCGCCTAACTTTTTCAACATAGTTTCTACAATCATTTTTCACACAGGTCATATTTTCGTACCCACCTACTTCAACAACTACTGAATTGAAACTGTTGTGCAAAGGAATTTCGACCATATCATTCACCTCAAGTTTTCGTTTCACATGTGCAGTCAATTCTCGATTGCATTGTGTTCAAGGAAGACTGTGCAAATTCTCCAAATTCCATGAATATCTGAAGATGCTGTCAACCTAGCTTTACAACCTGTCTGAATTGTTGGATGCGGCTTCAAAGAAGATCTTGTTGGATTATTTCTCCGCCCTCACGACTACATGTCAATGTCATGTAATTCACTACTCCATCATCCCCTTTTTTGGAATTCCTTTTTCTAACTTGAAAACCTATGTCGTATGCATATCTTTTGTAAAAGTCAAACAATTATTTCTCATCCTTGAACTTCATACCTACCTCCGACACAATCACACCATCTCCTCCAACAATATCTTCTTCCAAAGTGATCACATGGTCCGTAACATCCACGTTATTGGATCCTACTAAACCTTCATCATCCATGTGAATCACTAATTCTTTTCCTGCGACAATATAAACATGTAACATTCAGTAAAACAACAACCCATGATTTCCAACCTCATTTAATACATATCAGATTCCTTACATTCATATAATATGAATTCGAAAAAAATATGAAAATTACCTTTCTCTGTCATGCCTTCTACCTCTTCCATAATGCAGGTTCTTCGTAACCAAGTATAATCCTTAAAGATGAAGGCAAAAACAGAACTAAATAAGCAACTTTATATAACGAGCAAGAAGATATCAACAATTCGTTCATGTTCATACAAGCAACAACAAATCAAAAATTGTTGCAAGTTCAATTACGATACGTGATAACATATCAAACGATTTTACATAACATTGAAGCCATTCACCTTTGACATCACATAATTATGCTTTCGATGGATGTGTGGAGGCCGTCGCGGTCGATTTGGGGATAAATCGACTCTTTAGAGTTCTAATAACGGGGCTCTCTTCATGACGTATGTGCACCTGTGGGTAAATCGTCTCTTCAAAGTTATAATAACTGCTGGCAAACAATATGGTGGACGGTTCCAACCGATTTCACTTCTTCACCTCCTCTTCACGTATGTGAGTAAATGGGTTGGGAAAGTTTACAATAACGTCGACATAGCCAAACACGAAGATGCATAGACGATGCCCGTCGATTTCACGGCGGCATCACCTCCTTGTAGGGTTCAGGTTCAGTGGGGGTTCAGTGGAGAGAGAAAAAGTTAAATATGTATGTGTGGGCCGTTTGAAGTGGGGTTCTATTTTCATTCATTTTCATTTCCCGCCGGCAACATCTTTCATTTTAAAAAACTGTCATGCAAACTGTAAAGAAACAATGTACAACAAGTAAAATTCTTTCTATTAAACTATATGATGTGGAATGCAGCAGGCTAGAGATTGAGAACAGGTAAAATAGTATCAGGTGCTCTTTCTATGCTGAGTTATGTACTTCGTTGGCTCTTCATTTTATCTCTGTTGCCTCACAGAAAGTCGGCGAAAGTCCAAAATCAGCATTCGAAATAGCACATTGCACATGAACAGGTTTCTCCATTATGAATGCATCTCCAACATCCTTGCATTTACCCCAAGTGTAGAGAATGTTTCCACCTTGCATTCTATATTTCTGGTTTTCATAATGATGCCTTCTTTAAAATGGAGTTACTATTAAGACTTCAAATTCCACCGTGAAAGATTGAACCTTATTATGAGAAGTAATCCAAGTCTTTATATATTGATTTATATTTCAATAATTAGTCAACTTGCGCTGTCGCCTATTTATAAAAATTGTGCATTAAAAATGCTCTATCCTAAGTTCAGCAATGTGTAAATAAGAATCAAAGTAATTTAAACTATCGATTTAACTATTAATGATGTTCAAAGACAAAATGGAACCTAAATGGTGCTCGCTTTACAGTACCGCATCCCACCCAAAGAAAAACGCGGAAACTACAGAGTAATTCTGGTTGAAGGCATTATATTGCATCATAAATTACAATGTTTGTTGTGAATCAGAAACCTTGATACTGATAAAATTTAAAACAGCACTGTTGTGTATACGTTGATTTGAACAATTCACAGGATTTGTTAGCGACAAAAAGTTACAAGGAAAATTGTATCTTCTTACAAGTCAATCGTAAAGTCCCTCCTGCTGCCAGACATCCACAAGAAAATCCACCATTTCCTGTTTAAACCTGTAAAAGTTAACATAACACGAAAGATAAACTAGAAGTAACTCGCTAATGGGTATACTCACGGCTAGAGGGCTGGGCTGGGCAAAAGGTTTGCTGGTCCCAAGCAAACTGTCGTATGTTGCATTCCAACTGCAAAAAACAAAAAAAAACAAAAAAAAAACCAATCAAAACAATGGACAAGATCAAAAACTGCAACCCAACACCTGGAAACACTCTTTCTGAAAAAATGCAGCAGATGAAAATCTGTAGAAACATTATATGAAAAAAAAAATATTTTATGTTTAGAAATTCAATCTTCAACTAAGAAAAGAAAAAGTCAACATTAATTTAATATTGAAAATAACACGATCTGTTGTATTAAAATTTCAACGATATAATGTGTTTAAATTTTTTTAAACTCTAATCACTTGTTAATTTTTTAAGCAGAAGGTTAAAGTTTGCAATTAAGATAACACTTAGAAGTTTCTGAGGATACTTATTTGCTAAAGCCATGCTCTTTCAAGGCAGACACTCCCTAAACACACTAACATGCCAAAGGCAGGAGCAAATGATCAATAGAAGAAACCATAGTTTGATGTTTTGATATCATGCAGCATTTTCACTTTTGCCTCAATTCTGGTCCTAAATGACATCTTGCGATACTAAAACTAAAAGTTTCTTACCATAATTTGGGTTCTTGAGTTTGTACTCTCTTTTCAGATCCCTTATTTCCAATCCACTGGTTTCTTGTTTAATTCCAAAGAAGAAGACCTTCAACAAATAAGTTTACCAAGAGAAATGTGTTATATCACTTAAAGATCTAAAAAATCTCATATATGGATTTATTTGCAGNTTTTTGATAGTTTTTCTTAATCATTGTATACATAATAAAACTTTTTTTTTCATACTTAATAGTCAAGGATTTGGACAAGCTGTACTAAAATTATGCAATAAAAAAATAAGAGTTGCTGTCCAAAATGACCTCTAATGACACAAACCATAAAAGTTGCTTACCATAATTTGGGTTCTTGAGTTTGAACGCGCTTTTAGATCCCTTATTTCCAATCCACTGGTTTCTTGTTTGATTCCAAAGAAGAAGACCTTCAACAGATAAGTTAACCAAATAATATAAAGAGAGAGGCCAAATGTGGAATTGACACAAATTTATTTGGCATCCTGGCATTGTAACATCCAGAGGAAAGGGAACCATGTTCAGAATAATAACAATAAAATCACTTTTTTCAAAGGCTTGCAAAAGGCAATCACTTTTTTCAAAGGCTTGTAACATCCAGAGGAAAGGGAACCATATCCGAAATCCAAGGCTTGCAAAACTAATTTTCGGAGTTCAAGTACTGAAAAAAGCAATGTCTTAAGAGGATAAGATAGAAGATGCAAGTACTTGCCATGATTTACAAATTCAGAATGGTTGCTCGTGCTGCCAGCATTGCTGTGAGTATCAAGAGTCTGATAAGAAGTGCTGATCGATGAGATACTTCTGTGGGATGGGAATGCACTATTATCCATTTCACCTGAACTGATACTCCAAAAATTGTCTGTTAAACTATGTTTCTTCACACGTTGACCTTGAATTTTCAGACCTTTGGATGGTTCATCCACAGAAATTACAAGTGGTCGCTTGGTACAACATCCAAGACAACCTCTGTTCTGTTACAAATCAGGTTAATCACCATACTAATGATTAGCATTTAGACAAAAGCTATCAACGTTTTATTAATTATATTGACCCAGAAATGAGCACATTGCGCTACAGAGTAAACTTGATTTATAGGACTGCTAAAGAATTTTGAGTTTTCCTCTCAACACCATTATTAGCTTGCATTCCCATAAAAATGAATGAAGGTAAACAAAATTTTATATACCATAGTAATCTCTTTCTATTAAATCGCGTCTTCTATTATATCCATCAAGAGCTTGGCCGAAGAATAAGTAGTACAAAGATCTTAAAGCTATTTTGTGATGAGGAGACTTGGAGCCGTATGCAACATATTGTTCAAAGTTAGTTTTCAGAAACCAATAATGAGTTTGCTAATAGCAAAATAGCAGTCAAAATACACACACATGTATATTGACAAGACACTAGTGAAGCTGTAACCAGAGCAATCTATGGCAAGAAATTTTGGCTAATGCTTATAGGTGGACAAATTAGGATTCTTGATAAGGTAGTGGCGTGCAACATCTTGTTAATTATACTATGAAAATTATTTGATGAGAGTCGAGGAATAAACTTAGTTTTTTGGTCCCAATTTCATCTACTTCTCAAAGAGGAGGGGGATGTAGGGGGGCAGAGAGAGAGAGAGAGATGTATATACACACCTTAAATTGGAGTACAATAAAAGGGCATATTGTCAAATATAACATAGTATGCCATAAAGAATCTGAAGCCAATAAACAGACAGATAATGTGTCTTCCCCTATTGACCATATAGCACAAAAGGCAAAGGAAAACCCCAACATGCAGAAATAGCAGACAAAGCACTAAAATTTCTGCAACTGAAAAGAAGTCAAGCGAGTAAAATGTTCTAAACTCATTATGACCTCTTACGCTGAAAAAAGTTCTGCATTTATCCTTCAACCTTTCCATCACCAACCGAATAGCTAGAAAATACTTCCTGAAGCATCGGAATAAAGAAGATAGAGACGTGCCTTCAAAACGGGCCTCCATTTTCATTGCTAAGCACAATTTATTATGCATACCTTACAATTTTTTCTATGTTTCACTTTTCCCCTTTTTGACAAGTTTCTTTTGATACCAAAGCTAAACCATAAAATTAGATGGGGAATATAACTACGACTCCAGCAAATTACTCACAACAGCAAGCAAAGCATGATTAATAAAGCAAGAGAGACATCAAAATTTTCAGCTTACACACATTAAAACCATTTGCTTAAAGTAGAAGCAAAACTAAGATTCCAACCCTCAAAAAGGAACAAAGATATAAAGTACACAAACAATTTTTTAATTACATAATGAGTTGCCAAAAACCAAAGGCAAAGAACCAATTTACCATTAAATTAACAAACTTTTATTCCTTATGACGTCTCACATCAAAAAAAAAAAAAAATTA
>CAIGRH010158566.1:7536-24239 GCA_903798295.1 Fraxinus nigra | reverse complement strand
GCGTTATTTACAATTGTTTGCATACAAAAACCCCCCAATCATTGTACGGAGCATAAAATATTAAATTACACACTCTTCGTGGGATCGACCCTTACTTCCACTACTACATTAGTTTTAGAGGTTTAAGGACTATTTTTGGGTGCCTACGACAGCACACCAATGGTCATGCCTTTTGGGCTATCCAACACACCCAGTAGCTTTATGGGATTTATGCATTAGGTTTTACGACCTTTTATGGGAAAGTTTGTAGTAGTCTACTTTGAAGACATCCTCATTTACAGTCCGACGTGGGTAGCACACTTTGATTACATCCGTGCTGTTTTTGATATGCTGAGGACGGAGCACTTGTTCATTAGTCAAAAAAGCGTTCTTTCTTCACCACTTTTGTTACCTTTCTTGGTTTTGTTGTGCCACTGATGGTGTTCATACAGTCAAAAATAAATGCAATCTTGGAATGGCCACAACCAAAAACCTTGCACGATGTCAAAAATCTCCATGGATTGGCATCATTCTACTGTCGATTCATCAAGAATTTCAGCACTCTGATTGTCCCAATCATAGAATGCCTTAAGGGACATTCTTTCCAATGGTCCGAGGAAGCAGATACCAATTTTCAGTTGGTAAAGCAAAGGATGACAGAGGATCCATTTTTTTACACTTTTAGATTTTGAGAAAGTATTTGAAGTAAATTGTGATGCATATAGAGTTGGCATTGGTGGTATTTTGAGTTAGGAGGGGCGTCCAGTAGCATTTTTCAATGAAAAGCTATTAGGATCGAAGAAAATTATTTCTAGTTATGATCTCGAGTTTTATGCCATAGTTCAGTCCCTAAAGCATTGACGTCATTACCTAAGACAGAGAGAGTTCATTTTAATCATTGATCATAAGGCCCTGAAGTACATCAGTGGTCAACACAAATTGAGTAGACAACATGCCAATGGGTGGCATATTTGCAGGAGCTCACATTTGCACTGAGGTATCAAGCTGGGAGTCTGAATTGTGTCGCAGCTGCATTGAGCCATCGCACAACACTCATCGCCACCATGAACACCAGCGTCGTAGGCTTGGAGGCATTTCCTAATATATAAGTTGCAGACCCTTCCTTCAAGAAGATAACTTGGGAGGTAACTGACAATCAATGACATGCTTTCATTTTGTATAATGGCTATCTGTTTCGTAGATTACAGTTGTGTGTTCCAGATTGTTCACTAAGGCAGCAGATTACTAAGACATTGTATATGGTCTCATCTAAATATTACTGGCCCAAATTGAGTAGTGACGTGGCTTGTTATGTAGAGCGTTGTTATGTTTGTCAGCGGTCCAATGGAGTTCTTATTAACGCGGGCTTTTACACACCTTTACCAGTATCTGAAGCTCACTGGGTTGATGTCAGTATGGATTTTGTATTGGGACTACCCCGTACCCAACGGGCCTTGGATTCTATTTTTATTATGGTTGACAGGTTTTAAAGATGGCCCATTTCATAGCCTATCGAAAATAATGGAGCTACCTGAATTGCCCATCTTTACTTCAAAGACATTGTACGTTTGCATGGTGTTCCTCAATCAATTACTTCTGATCGTGACACCAAGTTCATGAGTCATTTTTGGAAAGGTTTATGGGAGAAATTGAGGACGTGGTTGAATTTTAGCAGTGCCTATCACCCCCAGACAGATGGTCGACCGAGGTGGTGAACCGGAGTTTTGGTAACCTTTTAAGGAATCGGAGGGAACTAAATCGAAGCAGTAGGATTTGGCATTACCTGAAGCAGAATTTGCATATAACAAGTCGAAGAATAGGACTATAGGAATAAGCCCATTGGAGATTGTCTATGGTCAGAATCCATCCAGGGTACTTGATTTAGCCCATATTCCACGTTTGGGTCATTTGAGTCACAAGACAGATGAGATGGCGAAGCATCAGTGGGGTATCCATGAACAGGTGAAGCTAGCCATTCACGATAGTAATGCCCAGTACAAGGTTGAAGCTGATAGTCACCGTTGTTCGATATTTTTTGAAGTTGGTTATTTTGTTTAGGCAGTTTTAACTCGTGACCGTTTTCTTGTTGGAGAGTATAATAAGCTTAAAGAGCCGAAGATTGGATCTTGTGAGGTCCTGCAGAAGATCAATGATAATGGTTACAGACTGCGCCTTCCTAGCCATTTGAAGACGTCTGATGTCTTTTATGTGAAATACTGAAGTCCTTGTTTTGTGGATTCTAATGACACTAATGTAAACTCGAGGGCGAGTTCTTTCCAACCCGGAGCGACTGATGCAAAAGGATCCAAGTCAGATAAAGCTAAGTTGTTAGATAACTCATTGATGGCTCTGAAATACCATGAGTTGGCGGATCAACGTAAAAATGGCAAGTAATCGACGATCTTTCCTAATTGGGAGCGTTTTGGCATTTTTGCTATAACTTTGCCTACGGTTATCATAATCACTCGCCTATGACCCCAATTCGGAAAGCTCTTTTTGGCGAGCACGTTGTGGTCTCCGAACTTTGCTCGATGTGCATCAATTTCGAGGCCAAATTCAGTTTTTTCCCTTCAGAATCCTCGATCTTAGTTATTTTTCTTAACTTTTTTGGTAATATTTCGATTACCTTTTTAACATAAATTATGAACTCGAATTGAGCCAAGTTTTCGGATATTATTTCTTTTATTTCGTATTTCCTTTTGGTATGAATATTGAGATTTTGCTATTTTGGTAAAATTTCGATATTTTTTATTTTCTAGCTATTTAACCCGGGTTGTGGGTTATTTTCGGATTCATTGCTTGATTAATAAAGAATTGTTCTCATTTTTGTGATTCTTCTCTTGTTTCTTCTCTGTTAATTGTCCATTGAAACATGCCTGCAAAATAATCATTATTTTACCTTGCGTCAATAATTCAAAAATTTTCTACTAAAACAATTTTTTGTTTGATGCCTCAAGTATTGTATTTCCTATGCATTTATGGTTTTCAACCATCCTTCTAAAACAATTCTCTGAGTAAATACATTTACTGTCCCAACATTTATAATAGATTTTCTTCGTTTTCTACAGTTTTGCAGTCGGTTTGCAACCCATAATCTAAACCGATGACAGGTTTTTGAGATTAGCTCACCCTAACAACTTTCATTTTCACAATTAAGCAATCAAAAAAAAAACTGGGTTTTTTTTGTAAAATACATTTTTCCCACATTGATTTTAACATAAGAAATGTGCACAAAAATTCCTATGAAATCTTAAGCATATAACTCATCAGATTAAGATTAACTCTTTTTTCGGAGGGAGCTTTGAACAACCAACCCGAGACTTTTCAACAATCCTTTTTTAGGCGAGAAAATGATCATGAATAGGAGATTAGTGTGTTGTACAAGAGACAAGGTAATCAGTATTGACTTGGATGAGCAAGATAGTAAGCTTCTCCATCTGTGTGTGTGTGTGTGTGTGTGTGTTTACTCCAGAAAATGAACTCAACAGATGTTGGACCCACTCTTGCTAAGTTAAGTGCAATTCCAACGCGTTCGTAGCGGGATAATGACGGTAGAAAGTCAGAAATGGACGCGGGAGGCATTTTGCGGTGAGAGATAAAAATATTCGAGCTCTGACGGTTTGAAACAACGGCAATTGCACTAATAATGATCGCGGGAAAGAAATCACACTAAGCTATGTTACACGTGATGGAAATATGTAGAAGGATAGATAAAAAAAAGTGTATTGCAATATCTATGTTGTCTATCTAAATCAATANTAAGTTAAGTGCAATTCCAACGCGTTCGTAGCGGGATAATGACGGTAGAAAGTCAGAAATGGACGCGGGAGGCATTTTGCGGTGAGAGATAAAAATATTCGAGCTCTGACGGTTTGAAACAACGGCAATTGCACTAATAATGATCGCGGGAAAGAAATCACACTAAGCTATGTTACACGTGATGGAAATATGTAGAAGGATAGATAAAAAAAAGTGTATTGCAATATCTATGTTGTCTATCTAAATCAATATTCCACAAGATTCTAAAAATCACTTAATATTCAACTAAAAGTTTGTCTTACTTCAATCCAAGCATTGAATCCCCTGTCTCATCTCAATTAAGAGGGGTCATGGAAATAACAGAGTGTTTTCTTCTTTGTATTTCTCAAGAGCTCAAGTATGTATATTTCTGATTTCTTAATTGCGAAAGAGCCAGCCCCGATCGTTTGATCAAAATCACGTGGCCTCATCTCTTATATTAGGACGTCACATCATTGTACATTCACATAATTAATACATTGATAAGGGGTTAGCCGCTCTACATTTTAGGCTGACACACTAACAAACTTTATTACAGACGTTACATCAATCATTTATAAGAGATCTTTGAATATGCACCATGAGACAGCGTTGGCCTTAAGGACTTCAGACGTTTCAGATGATTGGAGGCTTGGTAGAGCCTCGGGATAATATTGTAAACTTTGTCGGAGACTTTGGATTTGGTGTGAGGACTTCTGCCTAATTTGACTTTTCCATTTCTTAACATTGTAAACTTTCATTTTACTTCCTTGTTGACTTCCTATCCACATGGCAGCTTCTCTTTGAGCCTTGAAGGTGAGGCATAATAATAGTTCCCCAAGTCTAGACATGATTATTTATGTAATGCATGGACTCTTTATGTTGAATAACTTGAAATAACAAGTTCTTCATTGGGGATGAGGAAATTGAAACGAATTGTACTACTATCATAGTTAGGCACATACTTGACTCGTGTTGAACCTTTGTAAGTGATGACCGAAGTGGCTTACTTGGTAATCTTTTATACCTTTTGAAACTACTTTGAGGAGGGAATACTAAAGTAGATCAATATGAGGTTTTGTCTTTTGAAGTGCATTCAAATTCATCCGAAGTACTGTCCGAACTGGTTGAGGTAAAAGGGGTTGGATGCTCTTAGGTCCTTAGATTGATGGTTACAATGCATTCCTCAATTTTAATGAATTTGAAAAACACGAGGCATTGTTAATTATGTCACTTTAATAATTTGATGTCATGGCACATTACCAAGAAAAGGAAACTAGGATAGTACAACTTCCAATACACGCAATCATCAACGCATTTAATGTGCAATGATGGCTGTCTTCCACGCACTCCATGAATTCCAGACGCATGAGAGTCTGTGGAACAGACGTCGTGATCTAGCCCGTTGAAGATGAAGTGACTGATGTTGTGAGTGTTTCAAATTGAATCCTCCAACTGGACGGTTAGATGACCCGGATCGAGATCCAATGACTGAGGTCGATTGTGTTTTCCTATAAAAGGCATGGTTCTTAGAGGTAATTCCTTTTACTTTTGCACGAATCTCTCTTTTTGCTTCTCAAAATTTTCAAATCTTCAAGTCTTTTCTAGGATTCCTCAAGTTTTTCTTTCAAGAATTTCTTCCAAGTGTTATTTTCTTGTCAAGTTTTTCTTCTTTCTTGTCAATCTTGCGAACTTCAGTGTTCTTTTCTTTATTGTCCTAAAAAACTCGTAAGCATTGTAATCTTTTTTTTTCTTTGAGTTAGTCTGTGAATTAATGGATTCTCCCACACCTTTTGGGGAAAATGTAGACCTTAGCAAAATAGCGGCGAAATAGGGGTCCAAATAACCAACACTGTTGACCTTGTGAGGGCCATCGAGGTCAGATGAGGTGCTTCGATTACTAAGGATGGTGAGAAGGATGATGGTATAGCCTGAGGACAGCTAAAATCCCATCTATAATAGATCCGACCTTCCTAGTCAATCTTAGGGAGAAATATAAGATCCCCTATGATATCGAGCTTCTTTTCCTATCTCCTAACGAGCGAGCCTGCTATTTTAGGTAGGTTTGGGTCACCATTAGTGAGTTTCTATTGAATGCTGACTTCGCCTACCAATCTATCCCTTCTTCCGGGCAGTTCTTAGGCTCTACGGGCTTGTCCCTACCCAACTTGTCCCGAATGCCTGAGCCCAGCTAGTGGGCTCTTACTTCCTTTGGAAGGAGGCTTTCTTAGGCGAAGATATGCCTTTGCATGTTTCCTAAATGATCTACTAGCCTCAGTCCTTGGGAAAATGGGACTCCTGAGGCTGGTATTCCTTACGTCCTTAGTGGTTACACTCCTCATTTGTCCTAAGCTTGCCTTCCTCCATAAAAGGATGGAATGAGACCTGGTTCTGGGTCAGGGAGAAGTGGTAGAAATGTGAGGATGACCTTGTTCCCCACTTCAAAGTTCCAAACTCATATTTTGAAGCTCGTAAGTGTATTTTCTGCTTCTTTTATTTTTCGAATTGATAAGTTCTGATACTAACATTCCTTTGTGTTTATTTTGTAGGGTCATTCGAGCGGTTCGAGTTCACAAAAAGTGATTGGGACACACTCTTCGAACTTTACAAGAAATCATTCGATGTGCGCGACTTCAACCGCCAGATCCAGTCAAGCCGTTTTTTTAAAGACTTCGTCATGATGGCAAGAAAGGGTAAGAGGTTTTTACACTTGGCCAATTTATTATTCTACTTTTCTTTGTTAAGTCTTGTTGACCTTTTTCACTTTGTGTTTGTAGATAGCTTCGAGAAGATGAGGCATGGTCATCATCCTTGTTGCCACGTCCACCTCAAGGAAGGGACTATAACCCTCATTTACTGGAGAAAAATAGGCGATGGACAAGATTGAGAGGGTCAACAAGGAGGCTACATCTCAAAAAGATGGACGACCCCCTATGCCTGATTGGGGCAAGAAAATAGTGGATGAGGAGCCCAAGAAAAATTTTAGGATCTCGACCCCCAGTGGGACGCATTGTTCAAGGGATGTCCCTCCCCCTTCCTCGCTTTGAAGTCCCAGCGGGGAAAAAACTTTTGGGGACAGAAGTGGCCAACTGCTGTGGAGCCCCTAGGGGACAAAAGAGGCCAACTGCTGTGGAGCCCCAGAGGTAAGCTCCTGCTAAGAGGGCCAGGGCTTCAAGTGACTTCACTTTTGAAGCGACCAAGTTAAAATCGGGTCTGGCTACACTAAATAATAAGCTTGAATCTAATGCTCTTGTCCTTTTTTTCGCTAGAAGTCTAAACTACAACAACAACATTTCACAAGTATTGGTTGGAGAAGTGGCAATCCTTCGTGGAGAAGAATGATGTCATCAAAGTTGTTGCAACTATGGTGGCTCAAGTAGGAGTTTGGCATGGCCATAGAGGTGGAAGTCCTCTTCAAAACTCTCAAAGCAAAAATTAAGGATTTTCTAGTAAGGCTGAGGAGGTTGCGGCAAGGCTAAGGCCGAGGTGGAGGCCTTGAAGAAGAAATCTGATGAGGAATCGATGAAGGTCGCTTCTGCCTTAGCTGAAATTGAATCTTTGAAAAAAGAGGTTCACCTTCTTAGATTGAGGTAGCCTTCCTAACGAAGTGAGTGGAGACATCTGATGACCACCAAAAGTTGGCAGTTGAAGCCTTAGAGAAGGCAAATAAAGAGAGCTCCATTCTGAAGTGGAAGATGGTAAAGTTTACCTCCCAGGTAGCTGGCCTAATGGAAGAAGTGGAGACTGTTAGAAGTGATGCTGAACAGTCCAGTAGAGACGCTAAGAAGTTGTTCCTGGCTAACTATTTTATAGAGGCGTACCAACACTTCGAGAAGTATTGGAGGAGGTATGCTTATATTGAAGTGATTGAGTGGCTGGAAGTTTAAACTCAAAACATCAACACTTCGGACCTGAGGGTTGAGTTTCTTGAGCATGAGGCGGAGGGGTCTGAGCCTCAAACTCCATTAGAAGAGGCCCAGGTAATTGAGCTTGATGAAGACGCAGCTGAAGAGGCTGTTGAAGAAGTGGCTCCGGACGCGATTGTGCCATTTGTTACTCCTCAACCCCACACCCTTATGGTATATCTTTTCATATATTTTTTTAATTTTTCGACGAGTGTAATGGACTTGAACCACCCATTGTAAATAATCTTTTATTTAATGAAGTTCTGCTTTTATTCAATGCTTTGCTTCTTATTTATCTTTTACATCTGTATCGCTTCTGCTTAATTCTGATGTGATTGCCGATATAAGTTCAAATTGCTTGTACTTCATTTATGACATTAAATTGAACATTAGCATCAACTTAATAGTGACATTGATTCGTTTGTACGAGCTAAGGCACTATCAGTGATTCAGACTTTTATCAGACTTTTTTTACAATTTGCACAAGTATAGGCAATTCATTTGCCTTTCTTTTCTTAAGTATGGGGTTGAATGATTTGCCTACACTTTGTAAACGTAGAGGTGGCCCCCATTTTTTGGGACCCTTCTGCACTGTTTTCATATTTTATCTTTACAAGGTCGGTCTATTCTCACAAGAACATCTTTAGGGCTTTTGACCTCATTCGAAGGGAATTTTAACTCATGACTATTACAACAAAAGTCATTCTTATTGAATTCTAAAGTGTACATACAAGATGTTTTACATCATTGGTAATACTTGCGTAAAGTTCAACATTCCATGGATGGGGCTGTGCCTTTCCATCCATGTCCTCTATTTTGTAGGTTCCTGACCGAACCTCTTCACTGATGCGGTAAGGAACCTCCCAGTTGAGGTTAAGGGTTCTTGAATCATGCTCTTTAGAGGGTGAAAATACTCTTTGCAGTATCAGTTTTTTCAGACGGAATGACCTCTTCTTTATTTTCAAATTGTAGTATCTAGTCATTTTTCTTTGATAAGTGCCAATTTAGTCTGAGAGCCGTCCTTCATTTCTTCAAGGAGGTCAAGTCCACATTTTCTCATATCATCATTACTTATTTTATTGAAGTTTATTTGCCGAGGAGGTGGAAGACCTACTTCAACAGGGCTCATAGCCTCAGCCCCGTAGGCCATAGAGAATGGGGTCTTTCCGATTGTTGTTCTTCTTGTGGTCCTGATATCCCAAAGTACCTAGGATAGTTAATCAACCTATGCTCCTTTGGAAGCATCTAGTTTCTTCTTCAAGGTATACTTGATCATTTTGTTGATAGCTTCAACTTGCCCATTTGCTTGGGGGTGATGTGGGGAGGAAAAATGCTTATTGATGCACAACTCCTAACACATGTTTCTGACCTTTTTGTTGTCAAACTGTTTACCATTGTCTAATACAATTGAATGGGATATTCTGAACCTACAGATGATGTTCTTCTATAGGAACTTAGAAGTGTTAGCCTTAGTAATTTTGGCAAGTGGCTCGACTTCTACCCATTTGGTAAAGTAATCAATGGCGACAATCACGAAACTAAAGTTTCTTTTCCCTTTAAGAAGAGGTCCTATAAGATTAATTCCCCATTTTGCAAATGGCCAATGGCTGGATACAACACTTAACTCTTGCGAAGGTTTCCTTTGGATAGTAGCAAAGTGCTGACACTTATACTTTTTAACAAACTGTTGTTCATCATTTTTCAAGGTAGGCCAGTAATATCCTTGTCTAAGTACTTTTTGTATCAAGGACCACCCTCATATGTGGTTTCCATATATACTCTCATGGATTTCCCGAAGTACATAATTTGCTTGTTCTCATCCAATGTACATGAGTAAGGGCAATGAGAACCCTCATTTATGTAATACCTCGTCTTGGAAGACGAAGTGGGCATCTCTCCTTCTGAGCTTTTGAGCTTCTTCCTTTAGAAAAGGGTAGGGTCTGGTCCTTGAGGTAAGATATGATAGGCTTTATCTATGTTGGAATGTCTTTGACCCACATTACTGCCTCGTTTATGTCTTGGAAGGTCTGGATAGATGCTCTATAGGCACAACAATGAGCAGCTCGGAATCTTTGTTGCTTGCTAACTTTGATAGTGTATCGACATGGACGTTCTTGGAGTGTGGGATTTCTACTAGCTCGAGTTTCTCAAAAGAAGGGATAAATTTCATCACCAATTTCAAGTATGCTACCATAGATTTATCATTGGCTGAGAAATTACCATAAACCTAACTTACAGCTAGTTGGGAGTCGATGTTAATGATGAGCTTCATTACTTGCATTTCTTTTGCTAAACTCAGGCCAGCTAGGAGGGCCTTGTACTCTACCGCATTATTGGTGGCTTTGAAACTGAACCACATGGCACAAGTAAGCTTGTGTCTCTCTGGGCTGACCAAAATAACCCCTGTGCCTGACCCTATTTTCCCTGAGGATTCATTAACTGAGAGGTTCCAAATAGGTGGTTCGGTGGGCCCCATTTCCTCTTCCATTTCTAGAATATAAGTAAACCCAGCCACAAAGTCTGCCAAGGCTTGACCTTTGATAGCTACCCTTAGCTTAAAGATGATGTCAAATTTGTTAAGTTCCATAGCCCACTTGAGTAGTTTTCCCGAAACATCTGGCTTCTGTAGTACTTGTTTGAGGAGAAAGTTCATCAACACATGTATCCTGTAAGCTTGGAACTATGGCCTCAACTTCCTGGACGCTGTTACCAAGGAGATGGCTAACTTTTCCATATCGGGTTAGAGAGTTTCTATTGCCAAGAGCACTTTGCCGATGTAGTAAACAGGCAATTGGTTGTTGTCCTCTTCTCTAGTCATAACTGAACCAAGGGCCTCAAAAGTTACTGCTAAGTATAAGTGTAGTACTTTATGATCCTTAGGCTTGGAGATGAGAGAAGCCTAACCCAATTACTTCTTCAGCTCTTGTAAGGCTACTCACATTAATCTTTCCACTGCCTCATTTGAGGACCTTAAAGAAGGGTAAGCACTTATCTGTCGCCTTGAAGATGAAGCAATTCAAGGCACTCACTCATCCAGTGAGGCTTTGCACCTCTTTTAGCTTTTGAAGTAACTTCATTTCAATAAAAGCTTTGACTTTTTCAGGGTTCACTTCGATGGCCATTTGGTTAACTATGTAACCCATGACTTTTTCAGAGGATACCCCAAAGGCACATTGCAAAGGGTTGAGCTTCATTAGATACCTTCTCAAAATCTGGAACGTTTTATTGAGGTGTGTAACATGATTACCTACTCTCAAACTCTTTACTAGCATATCATCTACATAGACCTCCATGGTAGCTCTGACGTTTTTCAAAGGTCAGCGAACATCTTGTTGACAAGTCTTTGATAGGTAGCTCCGACGTTTTTCAACCAAAGGGAATGTCCTTGTAACAATAAAGTCCTTTGTCTATGATGAAAGAGGTGCACTCTTCATCTGCTGGGAACTTGGGGATTTGGTTGTTTCCAGAATACGCGTCCATGAAGCTAAAGAGTTCACGTTTAGCAGTCAAATCCACAAGTTGGTCTATTCTAGGAAGTGGGAAACTTTCATTGGGACAAGCCTGGTTTAAATTTGAAAAATCTATGCAAACCCTCTACTTTCCATTATGTTTTTTTTACCAACACTGGGTTAGAGACCCACTTTGGATACACAGATTCTTGGATAAACCTACTGTCGATCGGCTTCTTAACCTCATCCTTTAAAGCCTCACATCTTTCTGGGTTAAGGGCTCTCTTCTTTTGCCTACGTACCGTAGCTTTTGGATCTATGTTCAAGTGGTGGCAACTAATATTTGGATCAATGCCTATCATGTCGCTATGTTTCCTAGCGAACACATCAAAGTTTCTAAATAAGAAGTTTTTCTACTCCTCATTTACCTTCATGAGTAGGTTGCTTATCACATGTAAGTGTTTGGACGGATCCTGTGGGTCTACTGGGAAGGTCTCCAGTTCTTCCATGGGTGCTGTCTGAGGTTTGGAATCAATGATGTGAGGATCCAGCTCCTCTAAGCAAGCTACTTTTTCAGCAGCCATCCCTTTTTCAGGGGCTTGTATGGTACCAAGGACATCTTATTCTTCAAGGGCCTCAGTCATAATGACGTCTTTTCCTTGTTCAGGGGTACTCCCTTGCTTAGGGATATCATTCATGTCAATGTCTGTGACAATGACATTGACGGTTCTTGTTTCTACTTTCCTTAGGAAGTTCAAGTAGCACTCCCTAGTACCTTGCTAGTCACCTCGGATCGTGGCAATGCCATTTTCAATTCGAAATTTTATGTACAAGTGATAAATGGAGGTGACGGCCTATAGCTCCTTCAAAGCAGGCCTCCCAAGTACTTCATAATAAGCAGATCAATTATCAACTACCAAGAATTCCATAAAGTGGCGGGCAGTCAAAGGTTCGATTCCATCTCTATTGCTAGAGTGATTTTGTCCCTTGGGATGATGCTATCTTCTGTAAAGCCATACAAGGGGAACTCATTGGGGTCAACTTTCATTTTGTCAACAGTATTTCTAAAGATGATGTTGACCGAGCTCCCATTATCCACTAACATCCTTTTCAGGCTGTTGCGGGACACGACAGCCCTTACCACTAGGGCGTCACAATGTGGATAATGCACACCCACTACATCATCCTGAGTAAACATGATTGGCAGAATTATTCTTCCGATGAAGATTGGTTAACTATGTAGCTCGTCATGGGATGATCACTTACTTCCCTAGCATAATTTCTTTGTGAGTTCTTGGATTCTCCTTTGACATGTGGCCTCCAATGATCGTGTCAATTTCTCTGATAGGTTCCTGATTGTTGTTTGTTGGGGGGGCTTTGTCTCTACCTTTGGCCTTTTCTGGGCCTTTCTGTATTATAATCCCTCTCTCTTGGAGGGTCATTTCGATTGGGGTGACGTTGCTAGTTATTCCCATGCTATTGGGTCTGCCTATAAGGAGTATTTCTTTGAGGGCACTTTTCCTTCCTTAGTTTGTAGCACGGGAGTGTCTTGTGACATCCCAATAATTCTTCGTGCGGTGGCCATGGGATTGATAGTAAGTGCAATAACTAGGCACTTCATCCCTATTTCTAGGTTCAATGTCTCCTCCCCTAGAGAGATGTCTCGAGTAGGGTTGGCACGAACACATTTCAGCATCAGGGTTAACCTTCTCATAAACCAAAGTAGGTACTGCATTGAGTGTCGCTAAGGCTAACTCTTGTCCATGATTTAGGAGTGCCTGGTGATCCATTAAGTGAGAAGTATGGCCCCTTTCCTTTTGCATTTGAGGAGAGAGAATACCCTGGCTGACCCTATTTCTGTGATCTCTCAATTCCTCATTGATGACTTCACGCCTTATTATTTCTAATAGGGCGTCATATGGCAGAGTCTTTATTTTGTACGTCTCTCCAAAAGAGAGAGTTCATGTCTAAGCCTCCTCTTAAGGCAGTCAATGTTTCCCTATTCGTGACTTGCACGCTGTAGGTCATTTCATCCGTGAAGTGGGACAAGAAACCTTTCAGTGTCTCTCCTTGTTGTTGTCGCATGTCTTGAAGCCGTTGAATGGATCTTTTTCCTTCTTTGCTTGTTGTAAAGCGTTTTAAGAAAGTCTTTTTGATGTTGGGCCAGTTTCGGATGCTACCTTCTGGTAATCTTGTATACCAAATCTCAGCTCCTCCACTTAGAGTTAAATGAAAGACTCTACATTTCATAGTTGGGGTGGCCCCTTTCAAATTCATATGGGTCTTGAAGCTGTTGATGTGCTTCGCGAGGTCACCTCTCCCATCATTCTTGGGAATTTTAGGGAGAGTGAAATGGTTCAGTATTGGAGCATTCCTTATGGCGCTAAAAAAGGCGAGTGGTCATCATCGTGATCAAGGTCGCAAGACCTCTAGGGTTCATCAGAGTCCTCACCCTTCACTTAGTGGGTTCAGAGAGGTGGTTAGGAGGGTCCTACATCATTCTTAGTGTGGTCCCTCCTTTAATGCCAATTTCTAGGAGGCGGACCTGAGGTTCTTCCTCGTAGGCTGGTTGCTATCTTTCATATTGAATAGGCTTCCTATTTCTGGCACATGGGATAAATGATCCTGCCTATTTCTAGGCAACCCCGAGCTTATCCTGTCAAAGACACTAGCCGACCTCTGAGGTCTATCTTTTGGCTCATAATTTGGATGAAAGTTGAATAGCGTTTCATATGGCCTTTCCGCACTTCGACCTCTCTTTCTCATCAGGATCCTCTATCCTGGTATGATGGTGTTCTGCCATTTGGCTTTAGACTTTTTCTTCCTCATGGTAATATCCCTGAGGGTCTGAGAAAGTATTTTCAGGTGCATATGTAGGACATGGTACTCTCCATCCCTGTATGTTCATTAGTATCTCTTGCATGACACCAAATTTTGCTGGGTTATATTTCTCATGTTGGCTGCCATTGTGGCCATTTCTCTAGTGAGCCTGGTTACGACCCTGACCCCTCCTCTGGACCCTCATCATCTATGTAGTAGGGGTCGTGGGTGAGTAACTGGGGCAACTCTTCAAGGTGTTCTCTCGTTCTTCGAGGTGCACCTTCGTCATTTGAACTCATTTTTCTCAAAACACTTAGAGCAGAATGCTTCTCTCTTCAAGGACCAAATATATGTTGGATTTTGGGATTTTTAATCGTTCTTTCTTCAAGAACTTCCATTTTTAAAGGTTAAAAATCTTCTAGCCAAACTTTGTTGCAAGCTAGCTTCTCTCCACATGTTTTCGTGGTTAAACGTGTAGATTTCCACAGACGGCGTCAATCTATTAATCTCAAAAAATGAACTCAACAGATACCAGGCCCACTCTTGCCAAGTCAAGTGTGATTTCGGTGCGTTTATATCGGGATAAAGATGGTAAAAGGTCAGAAATGGACGCAAGAGGCACTTTACGGCGGGAGATAAAAATATTCGAGCTCTGGCGATTTGAAACAACGACAATTGCACTAACAACAATCGTCGGGAAGAAATCACACTAAGATACACTCGATGGGAATATGTAGAAGGATATATTAAAAAAAGTGTATTGCAATATCTATGTTGTCTATCTAAATCAATAGTCCACAAGATTGTAAAAATCGCTCAATATTCAACTAAGTGTTTTCTTCTTAGTATTTCTCAAGAGATCGAGTATGTATATTTCTGATTTCTTGATTGCAAAAGAGCCAACCCTGATTACTTACAATGAGAAACTACTTATTCTGTCCCAGGCCGATGTGATGATCATTGGATCAAAATTGAGTGACCTCATCTCCTATATTGGGACGTCATATCATTGTTCATTCATGCAATTAATATATTGATAAGGGGTCAGCCGCTTGTAAGGCTGACACACTGATTAACTTTATTATAGACGTTACATCAATCATTTATAAGAGATCTTCGAATTTGCAGCATGGGACAGCGTTGGCCTTAAAGACTTCGGATGTTTCAGAGGATCAGAAGCTTGATAGAGCCTCGGCACCAACTACAGTGCTTCATCTTGAAGTAGTGGTTCAGCGGAGACTTCAAATTTGGCGTGAGGACTTCGGCCAAATTTGACTTTTCCATTTCTTGACATTGTGAACTTTCCTTTGACTTCATGTCCACGTAGCTTTCCACGTGGCAACTTCTCCTTGAGCTTCGAAGGCAAGGCGTAACAATATATATGCACACACTTGTTCGTCTATATATTTTTGCTTAATTTACGTTATGGGTAGGGATCATAGTTGAGTAAAAAAGTCTTGAAATTGTGACAATTTCATATGCCTAATTAACTGCCACGTGACATGGCTCATCGACAACAATATTTTGGAGAAGTTGAAAAAGTCTTGGGGGTGCAAACTTGAATTAAAAATAGCTGCTTTTTATTTACTTGAATATGGCACATGCCTCCAAGAAATAGAAAATTGTAAATGAGAATATGAAAATGTTTTGTTTTTAATGGTCAAAACCCAATAAAAATAGCTTCCATATATCATGGGGGCATTTCCCGTAATAGGCACCCTCCCAATAGGGAGCTTTTATGTGTTCATTATGGACGCCTTTATATTATGAGCTATGTACCCATAGCATAACCTACTATGGTGGGTAACTCTATTTATTGAGTCATATTTATTTTACACAGCCCAAGAAGTAATATTAATGTCATTTGACTATTGAAATTAAAGATTGAATGTGATGCCAATGTTGTAGAGTGTTATTGAGTTTTCCAGTCGTATTATCAGGAACGTCAAAGAAGTAACTTTATAGAAATAAATCTGTCCTCTATGTAATGACTTAAGCTTTTAGATGATGGTATCCGAGCAAGACCAAACATGCTATTTGTGAGTAAAATGGTATAAGATAAAGGTCTTAAGTTCAAGTCTCGTTGTCACTTATTTATGAAGTGTCTTGGCAAAGCTTTTATATGGTTATAAAGAGTGGGTCCCAACAAATATGTCGTTTTAAAGTAGATAAAGTTGTGGGTCCTAAGATGTATGGTTAAAAATGTTGTTTGACCAGCTTATAAACTTCAAAAATCTTTGCCGAACATGCTCAAAAACTGTTCACATATTGTGGGTTTATAATTGATCTTATTGAATCATTGACAATTAAGTTTGGTGGGACATTTCATTTCATTACCTATTGGAACCCATCAATTCAAAATTTTTAGTCCATTTTTTCTTGTTGCTTTCGTAAATGCCAAATGGTAAAGAGAGGGAAAAGTCTTTGGTTATGTGAGCATGTATCACATAAAAGTCGTACTGATTTATCAATTCTACACCATTCAGTAATGGAGACCCCTTGAAATTTCAGTGGCCCTTAGAATTGACAGGAATGGTGGACCTTACTACAATTAATTATAAGTTTCATTTCTTTCAGACAATGAAATAACTTAATGAAGACAAAGAAGTCATTGTTCTCTGACATTTGATTTTTAAAAAGTTGTGTTTTTTTATATGGATCAACATCTGTTATAGGATTCTCTTTTTTGTACCATCTGTTTCATTTTTTATTTTTTATTTTTCAAGTAGTTGCCTTTCGATCTTTTAATCCGACCCTTCAATCATTTTTGTTC
>CAIGRH010158558.1:0-32574 GCA_903798295.1 Fraxinus nigra | reverse complement strand
TCGTAATTTTAACATGTCATGCGATCAAGACCATATTTGGTACACATTAAGATTTTCATTTTCATTCTTCTACTCATTTTCAACCACACATTTTTCAATAAAATAATATTTTTCATCACACCAATAACTTTTCCTCTTTCTCAATTACACATTTTCCATCAATCGACTATTTCAAAATTAATTCTTCCAAAATAACGTGAATTGCAAAAATAAAAAATAAGAAGTGGTTCCTTTGCTCAAAAGGTCAAATGGTGTAAAGGGACTGTAGCTTTGTTATTAGGGGAAGTATATACGATTTTGCACTAACCAAATATGCCCACCTTTGTCTCCCAATATTTTAAAATTATTTTTTACCTATTCATTATCAATCACATATTTATAAAATAAAATTTTAAATTCAAAATTTTTTCTACTTTTAATTATATATTCTTCAAAAATTCTTCACTCGAAACAATGTTTTTTTTTTTATTATTATTATTATTTTAAAATTTAAAATGACCATGGCTCAAAAAGAGGGGGTGGCATTTGTGGTGCACCACCACTACAATGTGATGGTTGATTGATTTCAATTTGAAAAGAATCTGCCTGGTGTCAAAAATGGTAGGAAATCAGCAAATGGAGTCTTCTCATTGATCAGAACTAGTCGTCAAATCATAATTTGTGGTGTCCGATTTTCAACTAAGTTAGGCTGTGAATAATAACCCATTGGACTCATGTTTAGTATACACTGAAATTTTTCATTTTCATTTTTCTACTCATTTTTAATTACACATTTTTCAATAAAATAATATTTTTTATTGTATCAATAACTTTTTTTTTTCAACCACACATACTCCATCAATTTACTATTCCAAAATACATTCTTCCAAAATAATGTGGCTCAAACACACCCTCATTTAATACCAGTTTAAAATATAGAAGCATGGTAGTCTCGTTAGTATTGGAATATAAATTTTGCTCGACACCATTTAATTTATTTTAAATTTTGTTATAAGATCATTTTCAATCATACATTTATACAATAAAATATTCTACATGTAAATTCAAAATTTCTTATTACTTTTAACTGCATATTTTCTTAAAAATACTATTCAAAACTCATTTTTTAAAACTTTTTTATTTAATGGAATCAAACAAGGGATCAAGTGACAAGTGACAAGATTTAGCCCACACTCTTGGTCGCCGTTACATTTTTCAATAAATTAAAATGTATCACAAATTTATAAATGTATTAAGAGAATTTGACAATTACATTACCACCACATAGACTATTTATGTATAAGCACTGCTTATTTGTAAGAATTTATTTAGATTGACGTTAAATATAAGAGAGGCTAGATATCATTACTCAAGAATATATTCCAATTTTAAACACGCATTTCGTATACTGATTCATGTAGAGAAAGAGAAGAATTAGTAAGGCGCTCGACTATCTCTTTCTGCATGTTCAACGTAGTGCTCCAAACATTTTGTCACACATAACGCTATAAGATATGGTTCTTAACAATTAAGTTAAATTATTTTCTTTTCCAACTACACACACCCACACACATATATAGACAAAAGGCTATCCCAAATATTTCTTCTCATTTTTCTCTCTTATATTCCACTTAACTCTGAAACTACCTCACAATTATCACACAACTCATATCTCTAGTCTCAAGAACTCTCTCTATACATTTGTAAGAACTCTCTCTATACATTTGTAAGAACACAAACACACACATTCTCATATTGCTCTATCTTTTAGGGAGGAAAACTAACAAATTTATAAGGTTTTGGAGCAGTTTCAAAAGGCACAAAAATCTACAATTTTGTAAGCATCAAAGCAAGATTTTAAAGGTGGTACGTTCTAGTTTTACATATTCTTTATTAATCTTAATATAAAATGCAATAACCATTCGGGCTAAAATGATATGATATGAAATGTCTATCAAGATTTGAAGTCATCGGGGAATTTCTCAAGGCAGTTCGGCTCTAATGTTATGATACAAAAATATGGTATGAATGTTTTGTTACGTTGGATTGTTATGCCTGGATTCGTTAGACATAACAAGTAGTACCTGGAGTTATGTGGCTGAAATTTTTTTTATTTTTATTTTTGTTGACGTAGGAACCCGTAGTCGCTATCTGTGAGTGCGCGCTGGGTAAACCTTGTTTTATGTGCAGTAGCTCACAAACCACACATTAGAGATACACCGCACTAAGCAAGCCCGATGCGACGAGCTCGATTAAGGAAGTGTTGGCATGTGGCTGAAAATTTTAATCAGCAGTAACTTTAGTTTGACCTCTTTCTTTTTGAGGAATTTGGCAATGCAATTTCGTACGGTGACCTCTAGCTTATTTTAATTATGTAGCGTTCTTCTTTACTGTTTGAACTTCCAGCTTGAATAATTATGTTAGTTTGGCAATTATCCTGGCAATACGGTATGCAACTTTTGCAAATTGATTAATGATCTCCATGCATGTCAGAGTGTGCTCATGACATTGCCCAAACGAAGTGAACTTGATAACAATCTGGGCTTAAAATCTGGGTCGTTACATCCAAAGTCCAAAAAACTATTTGCGTATCAATCACTCCAGATTTATGGCATCAGCTTATAGTAATTTTTAAAAATTAACACTAGTATGTTCGAGTAAATTGTAATTGTAAAAAGTTACTGCAGTTAAATTACAAACTCGTTGTTTACAGATGCAATCATATTCACTCCAATAAGAAATCTCATAGCAATACAGAAAAAAACACCAAGTAAGAATGCACAATGACACAATGAACGATTACAGAGTCACTATTAGAACAAAATGCACGTCGACGCTGTAGAAGAAAATTAGATTTAGGTAAGATCATCCTCCTCTAGCTCTTTAGCCTTCAATGCTTCCTTGACTCTCAGTAGAAGAGTCGTCTTCCATGCATCCTAAGAGCAAAGTACAAGTGGCAAAAAAGTAAGTAATGTAATGTTACTACACAAGAAGGAAAAACTTCAGAGCTGACTTAGATGGGATAGTAACAAATTCAAATTTGAACTGATCAAGCTAAATTATTAAGTTCTTCGATACAGAATCAAACAGAGTTATCCCATTATCTTCTGGGCCTATGCACCTGTAATAAAATATAATCACTCATCCATGCTATCCACTTGCGAGACTAATTATTGATAGCCAAACAGTTGAAAATTTCTATAGACCTTAGTTGCTTTCTCGAAACTCTTGGTGGCATGCATTTCAAGACTACCAACTTACTCAATAGCAGGTATTTCATAAGCTCCAATTTCGTCAAGCAAAATAATAGCAAGGTAAGAGGAGATAGTATCGAGAGTGAGTCTTTATCGCCACGGATAAACCATACTGAATAATATACATGGTCTAACACGGTTGGAAAGGTTTTGATATTATTGGTGGGAAAAAAACATAATGAAATGAAAAGGTAAAGTTACAGGAAACTATAAACCTATAACAACTGAACATTGAAAGGTATGCATAGCCATAGAAATATCGTATTTGAGAATGGTAATTGAAGTCAGCCTTTTCTCTTCTCTTCCTTCTATTTTCATCACTTTGTTCACCCTTCCCCTAGAAGACAATAAAAATCTAACAAGGAAAACTATGACCGTAATTCAAACAAAGAACTGATTTCTAGTTCAAGAGACAAATTTAAAACGTGAAGATCTCAGAATATTGTTGGGTCATTCAACAGGGTTTTCTCCTTATAGCTTTCTATTTGTTTTGTTTCTCTTTTTTTGTCAGTTTCTCTCCATATTATTAACGTTTCATGCCNATTCCTAACATCCTAATCGAAAATCTTTTTCTCAGACGGCTATAGTTACAGTTGGGTGGACAGTGAGTTTATTTTTTGGGTTTAAAATGGCGGGGTTTCTTCGGAATGCGTCTTCTCTCAGGCACTCTTTGTTTCCACAATTACAAGGTTTTCTCCTTATAGCTTTCTATTTGTTTTGTTTCTCTTTTTTTGTCAGTTTCTCTCCATATTATTAACGTTTCATGCCTCACGGGCCCAGGCGGACGCCGGACGGGAGGAGAGGAGGGAAGGGGCGAAGGGCTGACCTGAAGGTATGGAGGCGTGGAGACGTGGAGACGATGGAATGGAGGCGTGGAGACGGTGTAGAACCCCGGTACAGGGAATAAGGACGAGGGAAGTGAGTGAATCGTGTTTTTAAAAAAAAAAAACCCAAAATAATGGGCCCTCAAAATTTCCGGGCCTGAGGTGGCGGCCTCTTGGGCCTCCCTCAGGTCCGGCTCTGACAATACAGAAGTACTATGGACCAGAGCAATGCAATCATTTATTCTCATTAGCAAAGGATGCATAATGTGAAAACTTCAAAGCTAAGATGACAACCATTTAAATTTTATACACGAAAAATATGAAAGTTAATAACCTTTAGTCTAAGAGAAGTTTGTGATTTGTGAGAATACTAATGAAGTGCATATAAGTCCATTCTTCTTCAATCAGAATGTCGCAAAAAAGAACCACGTCAAGAAGCTGAAAAGAGCAATAGAAACACAAACCCCTTTCCTTCCTTCAACTAAAAGACGCTTTGTTACTTTTGCATGTTTTAAACATTAAAATGCAAAAAAGACTAAAAAAAAATAGTATAAGCAAAATGTTTTCAACATTTTCTCCTCTAATCCTTTTTTTCCCACCCCTCCCTCCCTCCGTATAATGGGACACCGAGATCGACATAATTTATGGAGAAACTAAAAAGCCTAGCCAACAAAACTAAGGTAGAAAACTTAGTCATCATGCGTCGCTTCCACCGTCGTAGTAGTATGGAGAGGAATTTTTGTATTTTTTCGCAAATTGTAGTCGATTTTAGTGGGTATTGTAGTGAAGTTGATGAGATGTAGAGGAGAAGAAGAAGACGTTGATTTCAAATGGAGAAGAAGAAGATTTTTTCTAATGGTGAAAAAGGGTTTTACAGTGTTGAAGGAGGGGAAGTACTGAGAGAAATGAGGGAAAATTGGGAGATTTTGGAGTTAAAAATTGAAAGACAATTTTGTTATTTTACCAATTAATTATTTTGAATTTTTTTTTCCTTTTAATATAGGTCAAAGGCTATTTTTCCAATATCATGGGGTGGCTCGGCTGTTTGGCCAAATTTTCCTTTTTTCAGTTTTTTATGTTAGTCGAGTTGAGTCGGTGTGGGTTCTACCGGGTTGTCTTGCTTAACCCACAACCTGACCCAACCCGACCCTGTAGCTTAACCCAAAAACCCGAAACCCGCCTAAAAACATCAAAAAAGTTGGCCCAGCCTGGTTGGGTTGGGTCGGATCGATCGATTTTCGTGGGTTGGCTTGAGTTTTGTCCATCCCTATCTGAAACCACACTTCTCCTCTCTCTAGTGGATCTTCTTAATGGTAAAAACTGTAGAGTTTGTTTTTCTGGAACAAGTTGTTGAGCTTCAAAGGGAGATACAACGATATTGTCTTGATCCGAAATTGCTTCTTGAACAATGTTAGGGATAAAAACCTGATCCTAATCATTGTAATGGCAATTGGAGGAATTTCAACGTATTCCTTCTCAAAAACAAAGTTTGTAACCCTTTCTCCCCCCCCTCCCCCTCCTCCCGCAAACTCAACATCCTCAAAGAGCCGAGCATTTTCTATCTCAAAAAATTACCTTAATTATGGGATCATAAAACTTGTAAACCTCGGCCTTTCAGAATATCTAATATAATATAATCTGATAGTCATTGCGTCCAGTTTCTTTTCATTTGGCACATAAGGTCTTGCCTCATTTGGACATCTCCAAACGTGTACGTGCTTCAAACTAGGCATCTTGCCCATAAAAAGATCATAAGGAATTTTATCATTGGCCTTAGTTGAAACTTTATTGAGTATATATGCTGTGATATTTAATGCTTCACCCCATAGTGATTCTGGTAAGATAAAATGAGTAATCATACTCCTCACCATGTCCTTAAACGTTCTATTTTATCTTTCAACAACACCAGTCATAGTGGGCGAGCCCGACATAGTGTACTGTAGGATAATACCGCATTCCTCTAGGAATTCAGCAAATGGTTTTGGACATTGTTAAACTGAACCATCATATCTGTCATAGTATTCACCACCACGGTTAGATCTAACGCTTTTAATCCTTTTGTCGAGTTAGTTCTCAACTTCAGCTTTATAGTTTTTTAACCCATCCATCGACTGTGATTTTTTATGTATGAGATATATATTGCCATATATAGAAAATTCGTATATGAACGTTATAAAATATTGTTGACTATTCTAAGAAGTGGTACGCAGTGATCCACAAATGTTTGTATGTATAACTTCTAAGACGTCCAAAGTCTTGTTGGCTTGAAATCTTCTTTTATTGATTTATTTTTCCTTTATACGGTTAAGACACATGTCATAATCTGTAAATTCAAAGGGATCGAGAATTTCGTTAGACACAAGTATCTCAATTATCCTCTTGGAGATGTGACCTAATCAGTTGTGCCAAACGAGGCAGAATTCTCACCGGTTGATTTTCGCTTTACACCTCGAGTACTTGTATGCATGGATTCATTAAAAGAAGCAATTGTATCAATTAAATAAAGATTATCGTAACTGATAAAGAACTGGAACCAACCAGTTTTGAATCATGAAACAAACTAAATTTTTCATTCTCAAATGAACGAAAATAACCAGATTTATCCAAAGAAGAAATGAAAATCAAATTTCGTCTAAAAGATCGTACAATAAATATTTCATTAAAATCCAAATAAAATCAAGTCTTTAACAATAATCTAAATTTTCCTATTGTCTCTACTTGTATCGTCTTATCGTCGCCAACATAAATGTATCTTTTACCTCACTTGGTTTTAGAAAACTCAAGCAACCCTGCATAGACACACTGATGTGAGTTGTTGCACCGGAATCATCCACCATGAGTGTCTAGGTATCGAAGTTAAATTAACATCAGAACAAACCAAATGAAGAATATTACATATCTTGGCATGTCATGCGTGATAGTTGGTACAGTTCTTCTTCATATGACTTGAGGCTCCACAAAAGAAATAATCACCCTCAGTTTGTTCCTTATGTTGTTTCTTATGTGATGTTGTACCCGCAGCTTCCTTATCATTTTTCCTTTTCTTATTCCTTTTGTCCTTGGAGGTGGTGGCTAAATGAGCACTTTCTGTCTTGTCATGCTTCAATCTTTCCTCTTCTTGGACACAGCGTGAGATAAGCTCATTAAGGGACCATGAGTCGTTTTGACAATTGTGGCTCACCTTGAATTGACTGAAGTGTGCCGGAAGGGATATTAGAACCAAGTGCTCCAACAAGTCTTCAGATAAATCCAACTTGAGTGCATTTAGTTTTGGAGCAGTGTGAGACATTTCCAAAATGTACTCTCGTATGTTTCATTTCCTTTTGTACCTCATTGAGATAAGGTTTGCCAAGTTTCAGCCTTTTCATTCTTGGCAAACCTCTTCTCAAGGTCCTCGAGGAAACCTTTAGCCATGTCACCTTATACATAGTCCCCGAAACTCTTCTAGAATGGCACACTTTATGACCATCAAATTTATGCGGTTCGATCGTTCCCATTTTTTCATCTCCCTCTTGTCATCATGGGTACTCTTATCAGTAAGTGCAGCAGGTTGATCGACCCGTAANTATGTTTCATTTTCCTTTGTACCTCATTGAGATAATGTTTGCCAAAAGTGTACTAGTTTCAGCATTTTCTTTCTTGGCAAACCTCTTCTCAAGGTCCTCGAGGAAACCTTTAGCCATGTCACCTTATACATAGTCCCCGAAACTCTTCTAGAATGGCACACTTTATGACCATCAAATTTATGCGGTTCGATCGTTCCCATTTTTTCATCTCCCTCTTGTCATCATGGGTACTCTTATCAGTAAGTGCAGCAGGTTGATCGACCCGTAAAGAAAGGTCTAAATCCATGACTCCGAGAACAATCATCGTGTTTTCTTGCTATACCTTGAAGTTAGTGCCATTAAGCATTGGAATTGAATTGATGCTAGCAAAGATATTAGCAGCAAAACTTGAAACTAAAGTAGAGAACAATCAATTTGGAGTAGCTCACATAAATATCCCTAATATGCAAATAATAATTTCAAGTAATGGTAGGGCTCATTACAAGATACCTAGCACAACATCAATATTTAATTTTTGGACAGAAATATTGACTTGTAAGTGGTACTCTTGGTGTAGTGATCAAATACTGAGAATAAAGAAATATGTTAATCAATGAACCTTTATTTGGACCGATTAATTGATCACACGTTAAACCATATAATCGTCACATGTTTATCACCATAGGTGCATGTGCAATTCGGCCAAATATTGACTTTCTTTTAAGCCAATCAAATATTTGCTTGAATAACATACACAAACACCTTTTAATATTCTAAATAAATTAATTTCCACAAGAGATATTGTTTTGGCAACATGTTATTTCTGTTAATTTACTTTCTAATATTATCTCTCAAAAGAGTCATTTGTACCAAAATTTGAAAAAGAAAATCACCGAATTTGTATATTTAATTTATTTTGAAACTTTAGGGGCCTAAGGGTTAATAATCCAGAACTTTAGGGATCAAAAATTAATTATCCAAAACTTTAAGGGTCCAAAAAATTAATATCCAAAACTTTAGGGTCCAATTCGAAGAAATTATAAACTTTGAGGGTTTTGATTGCAAAATTCAAACTTTAAGGACACAAATTAATTAATTTTCAAACTTTAGGGACTGAATTATTAAATCCAAAACTTTAAAGGCCTAATTTGGATTAATTTTAACCTTAAGGGGTTGTATTACTAAAGCTTTAAAATTAAGGGGCTGAATAATTAAAAATAGATTTTAAAAATTGCAACTCTAACCCTAATCTGAAATTGCAAACAAGGACCTTAAATTATCTAATTTCCATCACAGGCACTGCTCTGAAAATTCACCCAAACAGAAAACCATAAAAAATGAAGAGGGAAAGAATCACGAGGACGGTGCCGCCCCCTAAAACTGCAACACGCAGCGACATCTATCGCTGTTGCGCTCTATCGCATGCCACCGCCAACGTTGCTTCTGTGCAACGCCGCCGCCTATAATAATTTTTTTATATATAAAATTGAAATCTTGGAAAGCCAACCGAAGAATTTTCAAATTTAACAAAATTACATTCGGAATTGCTAAATTTGAAAACAATGAAATCAATAACTAAATTAAAATTTTGATTCTCAATTATTCAACATGAATGGGCTTTGATACCACATGTTGGGAAAACTGTTACCGTCACAATGATATTTCATGTTGGATCATCAAGAATTCATGAACCAAAGCGAAAGCGCACCTAAATTAGACGTGGTTAATGTAATGAATGAATCTTGTGATTTTTAGTCTTCCAGATCAACACATTGTTCATTTATTTCTCTCTGAAGATAGAAGTTCACACACACACACACACACTAATAGTCTATTAACCTAATTCGGCCCATCATAAAATTAGAAACGAGCCTGGTCTTTACACATAAAGGCTCACACTTTAATTAGATGTTTTAAAACCCAAAATACTGAAACATTATTAGATCACTATAAACGGTTTTAACCAAAATTGATGGTCTTTAATTTAATACACAATAATTAACATATAAGCTCACATGACCAATTAAGAAATTCTTACACCCCTTATTCGAATTTGGATCAACTAACTTGTCTTTGGACGAAATCTAGAAATTTAGTTTCTTCCCAGTGGCAGAATCGAAAAATGGTATTTTTCAAGTTGCTGTTGTTTTTAGAGCTATTTTAAGATAGAGCTTTTTGACTCTAGGATTGCTGGTTAAAGAAATGTTGGATTCCATATTTGAGGGAAAGCAAGTTTGCATCCACCAGTTTATTTGCGTTGCTGCTTGAGATTCGGATTGTGGTAGTGTGGCGGTGTGCTGTTTGTGGTGGGTGGTTTGAGAGTTAACTGTATTAATAATACTCATCTTATATTATAGTCACGGATTACCCACTAAATTTCAAATGCTTCACTATATTCACTAAATTTTGTCCGTTTACACTCCATCCATTTTCTTCAAAAATTCGTCACATTATTCGCTAACTGGCTAATGTAAATTTCAAGTGACAAGTTATGATCGTTAAAAAATTACAACTCTTCCGAACTAATGTTTCATTACTCATCCAATTTGCTCTTGGTCATAGTACTCATCAAACTTCAAAATTCTTCCCAATGATAAATTATTTTTAAGATATTGCACTTCATCCATCATCCACCATATTTTGTTCCCTCCGTTGCTAATGTACTCCACAAAAATTCCACGCGATAAGTTACAATTGTGAAAAGAATTACAATTTAACCAAACCATCAACTCACCAAATCACCATATATGAAACTCGACTTCCACAATCTATAAACTTCTTTAAAGCCTAATAAAGCATCCCTAATTTAAGATCTAAAAAACAGTAGCCCCCAATTCCCTCATCTCACCCACATAGAGCTAAATTGTGTAATAAGACAAAGCAGGTTGTTGAAAAAGATACAAGAAGCTACTGCTTATAAAGTCATATCCCCAATTATACCATTAGATCAAAGTCTGTCTCATCCCAATCTTTCATTTTTTGCAAGCACATATCCAACTATTTGAAGAAAGAAATGTCATTAAACTCCATATGGTGTATGGCGAAAAACTTTATGGGCTATGTTCGTATTTGTTGTTCTTCGTTCATCAATTTGGTCGGAGTTCAATGATAGTTTCTTCCTCAACTAGTTGGATACACTCTTGTAAAAATGGAAGATTGGAATGAGAGAGATGTAGAGCAGATGATACAATTGGGGGATAGGATTTTATAAGTAGTAGTTTATCGCATCATTCTCAACAATTGGATATGTCTTATTATACAATTTAGCTCTATGTGAGTGAGATGAGTGAACTGGGGGCTAGGACTTTTTATGCCTAAAATTGGGGACAGTTTATTGAGTTTTAACCATGGAAGTTGCGTTACACATATGATAAGTCGATGGTTTGACTGAGTTATAATTTTTTAAATGATTGTAACTTGCCATTTGGGAATTATGTGCAATACATTAACAATGAAGAGAGTGAGATATAGTAGATGATGGATAGAGTGCAACATTTGAGATGAATGACCGTTGAGAATTATTTTGAAGTTTGATGAATAAACTATGACCAAATGTAAGTTCGATGAGTAATGAAACAATGGTTTGTTAAGTTTTATTTTTTTAACAATTGTAACTTGTCACGTGAAATTTTTGTATGATAAATTAGCAACGAATGAAACAAAATATGGCGGGTGATGGGTGATGAGTGACAATTGAGAAGTATTTTGAAGTTCAACGAGTACACTTGACTAGGATTGGAATCGTTGGATGAGTGACGGAAAAATGGTTTTTTTAATGATCATAACTTTCTACTTGACATTTTCATTAGGGACGTTGGTAAATAAGGTAACGAATTTTTGAGGATGATTGATGGAGGGTATAGTTTTTGAGTGATTAAAGTAATATTTATTTTACTTTTTAAGGCTAGCCAATCAAAATAGTATCTCCCCTAATTTTTGTGAACGCTTTCTACGAGAACATTGAAAATTTGAACTTCAAAACTCTCAGCATCTCACAAACACGCAGAGTATATTTTTTTGAGTAAAAAATGGGTACGAACTGTGAGATTGAGAGTATGGGCAGTAATCATCAAGAACGGCGTCGCGTGGGGCTGATATACGATGAGAGGATGTGCAAACATTCGACCCCGGATGATGAGGACCATCCGGAAAACCCCAATCGCATAAAAGTAATCTGGGATAAGCTCAATGCATCTGGAATTGCTCAAAGGTTCTTTAAGTGAATCAGTGTTTTTATTCGAATTTGTAATGAGTTTTACGTGTATGTATATGTAAATATTTAAACGTGCGCGTTTGTATTTTCCATTAAGATTTTTTTTTAAAAAAAACTGTAGTTGAATATTAACGTAGAATTCAGTGATAAGAAAGTAATATATGCAATTGGAACTTCTACTCAGATAGAATGAAATAAATTTATGTTATTTACCTTTTAGTTTGTCGTTGCTTCAATCTACAAAAGAAGAAGCTATTTCACCAATATTGGCTAAAAAAGTTATCTTCTACAGGCAGCAAGACCCTTCTTACTGCGGAAAGATGCAAGTTTTAGGCTATTTTAGTAGTATTCCAACTAAGACTTACTCGTTTCCTTCTTGAAATATAGTACTTGGTTGCTGATATATCTTCTGCTTTTCTCCTTTTTTTGGGTGGGTTTATGCTGCTGGCTGGTGGCAGCGTGGGATTTTGCTGCTGGGTTAATAAAATTGAACCCTGCTGTTGTTTCTTACTTATACTTTTCAATTTTGCTTCACAATCCGAATTTCAAAAAATTCTTGAAAAGGGGGAATTTAGAAGGACAATGTTATACTTTGTAGTTTAGAATAATGTAGCTATCTTTTACCTTTGATGTTTACATTTTATGTATTTCTCCTTTTGTATTGTATAAAGTTGCGAAACAGTAATATTTGTGTTGAAATGCTCTTCATATACTGTGCTGTAATTGTTTACTGGTCTTGCCATTCGCCAAGAGGGTTTCTTTTGACCTAGCTGTGATTTATGCTTTTCCAGATGTGTTGTTTTGGATGCAAAGGAAGCAGAAGATAAGTATTTAGCTTTGGTCCACAGCAAATATCACATCGATTTGATTAAAAATATTAGTTCCAAAAAGTTTGATTCGCGGAGAAATAAGACAGCATCAAAATTTAACTCTATATATTTCAATGGAGGCTCATCAGAAGCTGCTTATCTTGCTGCAGGTTCTGTTATAGAGGTAATTAGAAATAAACATTAGACTTATTGCGATCATTTTGTTCAAACGCGTGTGGCCATAGGAAATCATCCATTTCAGCCAATCAGTGAAAACTATCAACATTTAGAAAAATGCCACTTACATCTAATATAGATTCAATTATGTCGTTTGAATGCCTTCTTGTATTCGTATTTGGCTGTCCAGTTAGCAGTTTGACTCTTGCTATGTGTTGCTGTGTTCCCATTGTCAACTTCTATATACCAAGGTGGTGCAATTGCTTTGGTTTTCAAGAATTTAATTGTTGAGACCTTGAAACATAGGTTGCTGAGCAAGTTGCGAAAGGAAAATTGGATTCTGGTTTTGCTATTGTCAGACCTCCAGGACATCATGCCGAACAAAGTGAACCAATGGGATTTTGCCTGTACAACAATGTTGCTGTTGCAACGAGTTTTCTCTTAAATGAAAGAGTGAGAGTTAATTTGAGTTATTGGGCTCTAATTTTATTCGTGTTTTTTATCATTTAGTATATGAAACTTTCACTGTTTTTCGTATTCCTATTCATTCAGCTTATATGTGTATCACTCTTCATACTGTAGCCAGAGTTGGGTATCAAGAAAATCTTGATTGTTGATTGGGATGTACATCATGGAAATGGTACTCAAAAAATGTTCTGGAAGGATCCTCGAGTTCTTTTCTTCTCTGTGCATCGGTATGTGAAAACTTTTATATCTCACTTCATCTGTTTTTTTTATTCAATTCAATTCAACTATAGCATCTCGTTCTGAACCTTCCTATCAGCTATTCCTTTTGTTTAACTTTAATATGTTTTCTGCTTGTTGAAAGGAATATAGGCATTTAGGGATGATTGCTTGCCTTAAGTTGATAAAGTATTAATTTAGTCTCCTGCACTTTTTCTTCAATAATGGAACTTAATGAGTAATCAGGTTATATAAAGTCTTCTAAACCAGTGAGTAATCGGGTTATATAAAGTCTTCTAAACTAGTTCTGCTAGCACCAGCGTATAATAAATAACTTGAAGATTATTTTGGTCATATTGAGAGCAAGAAATTGTTTGTTTCAACTAGGCACGAATTTGGGAGTTTCTATCCAGGCGGTGATGATGGGTCGTATACCATGATTGGAGAGGGGCCTGGCACGGGATACAATATTAATGTTCCTTGGGAGAATGGTAGGTGTGGCGATGCAGACTATCTTGCAGTTTGGGACCATGTTTTGATTCCTGTTGCTAAGGAATTTGATCCCGACATGATTATTATCTCTGCGGGGTTTGATGCAGGTTAGCCGAACTTTTCTTAACTGATTATGGCTGGATATCGTAGTCTACTATGTATAAATGCATCTCATAAACTAACTGCATATTTTATAAAACTCTTTAAGGATGCAAGTGAGATGCGGTAAATGTTTGCCCAGAATTTTTTTTTTGCTAAACTTGAACTATCCTTTGACAACCTTAATAACTAGAAAGGGCTTAGTGAAATGAAATAATGTATTTGAGAATCAACTATTACTTATTAGCTAGCAAGTGCATGTACGCGTACTTTAGTTGACTCCCTAATGGCAAGGGAAGTTTAGATTCCCCATTGGATGGTCCTCCAAATGTGCGTTCTCACTAATTGTTTCTTTCTTGTGCATAGGATGTCTTATTCTGTGTCTTCCTTTTTCCGGGTTAGATGTAAATCTAATTACTGTTATCTTCATGTTGCTAATCGCTAATTTTCTCCTTTTGTTGTTGATTCTTTAGAATATCATGCTTAACTGCATCTCATGCCTTTTTATCTTCACTGGATACTAACACTTAGCTGCATTGCTTGATAGCTAGATGATAATTTCATGACCTCAGCAGTTGTTTGAAAAGAGTAGAAAATGAACCACCATCCCCCAACAGTGAAGGATAATGCCTATGACAAGTTATTTCCTAATCAAACTCTACCAAATAGCTTGAATATGTAAAAGGAATAAGCTTTTTGTTGAATTAATCCTTTACTTTGACTCTTTTGGTTAAACAAAGAAAAATGACAGGAGAGGTTTTTGGACCAAACCCGGGTACAATGACAGCAGATCAGGAGTGTGTGCTAATATCCCAGCTACACTATCTATAAAACCCTGCTTACATAATATTCACACTAAATTCTGTAATTATGAATCTCACTAGATTAACTTTCGAGATAATTGCTTGATTCTCGCCATAGTTCCGGAGTATTCTAATACATATCTTTGTTCAAGATATGCATTTGCACCTGAAGGGTTTTCTTCTTTCAGCTCTTATATCCATCGAAACTAATGGCACTTTGAACAAAGGCTGATTGATGACTTTTAATGCTTACGATTGATTTAAATAGCCATTGGCGATCCTCTGGGGGGCTGTTGTGTTAGTCCATATGGGTACTCTATCATGCTGAACAAGGTAAGCACTAGAAAGTTTTTTCTTGTATTTATTCATTGAAAACAAATTCATTTTTCCCCCTTTTAGCTAATTTTTGATTTGTCTCTATATTTTCATTCCAAGATCCAATATCATACTTGACTCTAGTTTGCTGGAATGCACATCCATAAATTTTCTAAAGTCAGATTTCAGAGAATATTTATTTTCTTTCTTCGATGCTTTACCTAGTTGATGGGGTTTGCGGGAGGTAAGATTGTTATGGCACTTGAAGGAGGATATAATCTTGATTCTTTAGCAAATTCAGCCCTAGCTTGTGTTCAAGTGTTGCAACAACATAAACCTGTTACTGGTTCTTCAGAGGCTTATCCATTTGAATCAACATGGCATGTGATACAAGCGGTTAGTGCTACTAACCTTTAATTTTCTTTAGTTATAAAATTAATTTGGTTTTTCATTTGGTTCAAAATTACCATGTAATATCAACTTATGGTTGCTTATAAATGAAGTGTGATAAATCTGTTCAGGTACGTATACATTTGAGCTCGTATTGGCCGACACTTGGAGATACAATACCAGAAAAAGTGATCAGCAAGAGAACACCTCAAATTGAAGTAAGATTTTCCCTTCCTTTGAAATTAGCATCTTCCACTTCTCAATACAAGGGGTTTTTTCTTGCTAAACATGATGAGAGTCTCTGGGTGTCTGTCACCAAGAGATCTAATATAATCAATAAGATGAAACAAACTTTATTTATGTACTTTCAGCCTCAAAACTCCTCAACATGTTATGCAGATCATGCACGCCTGTTTTTTTCTTCCTGTTGCATTTATCTTTTGTATGTTTGGCCTTTTCCATTGAACTTAATAGGCACCTTAAATTCTACACTCTTTTATCACTCTCACAATGTTATCCTTTTATTATAGATCTCGAGCTCTGATTCTGATGGTGAGCACAAGAATGATGTAATTCTAGTGGAAGATCTCGACACAGCTGCTGAGGATGTTATAGAAACACTTAAAAACCTGCAAGTAAATGAAAATTGTCAAGGTAACTGATCATTCTCTTTCCATTTTGTTCAGAAAAGGTTTTTTTACAAAGTTGTAAAATAATTTTTCCATGATTGTTGACTGTGGGCAGGTCAAGTTACTGCAGTTTCTCCTTCTTGGAGGTCAGAGCTCTCTAAGATTGATATCTGGTATGCCGCTTTTGGATCCAATATGAACAAATCAAGGTTTGACTGCTATATCAAAGGTGGACAGGTAAACTAGCTATAAATGCCTTGATGTTTCTTTCATGGACTATGAGATGTCATGTACAAATTTAAAGCCCTTGAAACCTTCTAGTCTTGATTCAGTATCACGTGTAATGTTGCTCATGAAATTCGACATCCTCTTATTTGTTGAGGCAGTTTGAAGTGACTCTTAATGCTGATACTGAGCCTTTTAATTTACAATCATGTTTTGTTTTGCTTTGGACTTAGCTCGACTGTTAAATTGTTCATACTACATTAAACAAAATGATTTTTTTCCAGCAACAGAACTCAATGTAAGCTACTCAACTGTAGTAACTCCTCCCTTATCCAAACCACTTCCCTCCAGCATGAGATTTGGGACTGCCTGGAGTCAAGTTTCCAAGACAATTCAGGCAACCCTTGGTTCGCAGTAATGAATTTTGAGGCATGCATTCAGTTTAAAAATTGTCATTTACTCCTTTCTTCACTGGGTTGAAAATTGAAGGAAACCCCAATATGTTTTTCTCTTAAAATTTACATTCTCCAGCTTATGGAAACATCTTTGCATCATTCTTTATTTATAAATTCATAGAGTTGCTACATAAGATTGTCTTTGATCTCTTTATCCTTCCTTATTCATCTGCACATTGTGAAATGACTTCTAGATGGAAGGAATGCGAAGACAATGTGTTGGTTCAATGGATAAAAGCCAGCCCAAGGAGATTATGTGGAAGACATTCCCTCACCGATTATTCTTTGCTCGTGACCATACGGCTACATGGGGTCCAGGAGGTGTTGCTTTTCTACATCCTGAAAGTGATATCCAAGAAAAAACTTACGCACGTCTTTATAAAATTACGTATGTATTCTCTTTCTCTTTCTTTCTTAAAAGTTCATTTTCTGGGTCATTTGATCGGTTCTCAGATCTAAATGAATTAAAGAACATCCTAAGCCATTCAACATTTCACTGTATAATTTAAATGCCTGATATAGTCCTTGTCCATCTTTTTTATCAACAACTGCACTGCATAAATTATTATGAAAAGGCATATATAGTTTCTGGCCGAAAATGGTGCACCTCTTAATCTTACAGGGATATTTGTGTTAATTCCTGTAGTTGTTGATTTCAATTTTTCTTCTTTGTTTATTTATTTATTGTTTATTATCTTATTACAGGCTAGAGCAATTTAATGACGTGTTGCTTCAAGAGAATGTTTTGAGTGATGACATGACTTGTCCATTATTTGATTTGACATTTTTACAAACTATTGAAACTGAGAAGTGCATCTCAGTGGAGTTAGTCCAGGTATGCGGTGTAGCCTTGTATGCCATTTTTTACATCCATACTCAAATCTTACTTACGGATGGTTTTTTAGGATAGCATCCTTTTGTGATAATCATAATTTAGGACAAAAAAGTTGACTGATGGATATTATTTGATAGCAGCTTATACTTGTTACATTTGGTTTCAACCTTTTTTTTTCTAGATGAATCAATATCTTATCAGGTAAGTTGATGTATGAAATAAGTGTACAAGAATTAAAATGCTGTCCTAAACACAAAACAAATCTGCAAGTCAACACAGATATGAGTGGACTGAGAATTTCAAAAATGGAGGAAAAAAGGCATAAAGCATCTAATCCTCTGTAGATGATTCTCTAAACCATCAAAAATCCCTTCAATTCCTCTCCTTCAGCAGCAGTCACCAAACACACAACTGACGAGAATATTTCTATATTCTTAGTAATGATAATCATTCCAAAAATATACAAGCTTATTTATATACGATATCTTCCTACAATATAGGAACTGGCCACTTCTAGAAATAGGCATCAAATAAGTAGTAGATAATTTCGATTCCTATTAATCTCTTCACTAAATCTACCTAAACCTGTTCGCATTCCTCTCAAATTGGCACAAAATATCTTGCATCCTGAGCTTGCTCATAAGAGTGTCAAGCTGTGCTTTTCATAGTCCCTTGGTAAGAACTTCAACCAATTGTGTTGGCAGTGGGTTGGAGTGGAGGCAGAGGGGGGGTACTTTTCTCATTTTCTTTTTCTATTTTCTTATAATTGTTTTTATGGTAATAAACTTGAGTAGAGCAAAATACCCTGACAAAAAGAGGTGTCGCACGTTGAGCGACGATTTAACTGAATTTGGATTCTTCCATCCTATTGGACTGACTTGCACCAAAATTGGTGGTTTTGGGGGGTGCTGAATGCCAAAAAAAAAATTGAATGGAGACTCCAACATGTATGTTTATGCATGTACTTTACCTGTACGTATCTAGAAGTATGAAAATTTATCTCATAGCATAACAGGTCCTTACTCCATCTGTAAAAAAATGTTCCGTTTCATAATCATCCAAACAGAACATTTATTTGGGTTGGGGACTTGGTAATGAAGAATAAGGTTAGGTATCGAAGAATATCTGAGAAGATAGGGATTGATGATAGAGTTTGATTTAAATAAGATTTCAATGGTTTATTATTAGATAGGATTTTATCATTTTAATAGTTATCTACTATAAGTTCTATACTTTATAAATAGGATGTATGAACATTCCCTTGTATTTGAACTATTATTATTGATGTTTGATAATGAAGATTGATACCAGATTTTCTCCCTCAAATTGTCTGCTCCTCTCAATTTATCTTTTTGTGTTAAGTACCTATCACCTGGCACTTTCTACTTTTGATTGATAACTCTGCATTCATTAATTTGTATGACTACTGTTATATATACCCGTATATTTTTTTCTCTTTAATGCAGAGAGGATGGTACCATAATGTTGTTTACTTGGGAAAGGAGAACAACATTCCAATTCTAACAATGACGTAAGCATATATGCTTACCATCTCTTTAGCATTATAATGAAAGATTCGAGTAGTATATTCATATATCATATTTTAATTGATATGAATTCAGGTGCACTCTTTCGGATATTGAAAACTTCAAGTCTGGAAAATTCCCTGTAAATTCACCCGCCAAAGCATATGCCAATACCTTGGTTAAAGGACTTGTACAAGGAAAGCAGCTGTCTGAAGCGGAAGCAATAGCTTACATAGAGGAAGCATCTTCAAAGCCACTATAAATAAATTCGGTTGCTGGCTCTCTTGTAAAATTCTTCACCGTCTTTTGTGTAACTTAGAGATGCTGTAGTATTTCTACTCTATTGCAACACTCTTGGTGTGATTTAAGAAAATCTCTTTTGTTTGATGCTTTCAAACTGATTTCCTGTTGAATATGTTATTTTGCTGCTTTGAAGATGGATTGATGTTAAGTATTACATCCAAGATCTGGTTTTTTCTGGTGCATGTGATTACTTTGTTGATAAATTATATCACGAACCGTCGAGGTTTATCTACTGCATATTCAATGGACAATCACAGGGAAAACCCATAAGGGATAATAGAACATATTTCCCTTGTAAATATATTTATAGTTTGTTCAATTGATTGCCACTGAAAAACATGGAACATCCCATAGAAACTTAAAGGGTTAAAAATGAAAACATAAGGTCAGAACCCATAAATAATGATAGAGCAGCATGATCTTTCTCAAATCAGGTCTACATAGACTTTTTGATTGCCACTGAAAAACATGGAACATCCCATAGAAACTTAAAGGGTTAAAAATGAAAACATAAGCTCAGAACCCATAAATAATGATAGAGCAGCATGATCTTTCTCAAATCAGGCTACATAGACTTTTTGATTGGGCAAAATGACATTTGAACTTAGAATTTCATGTTAAGAACCTTACCTAGAGGTTGGTAATTGGTGATATCATTATCATGCTTGTCACTAGTAATGTAATCTTTGGAATATGATTCTTCACGCAACTCGGCTATGGCAGCCTTTCTTCTTTCCTTGTGCTCCTTCCACTTCCTTTTCTGCTCTTCAAGTTCTACTTTTGCCTTCTCAGCTGCCTCGGCTCTGCTTATGGCTTGTTCTGCTCGTGTCCTATGCTCTCCAATTTTAGATGTCACAGCTTCCAATTCTTTCTTTAAGTTCTTCAACTCTTGCTCGTTTTCATGCATCAGCTCAACAACTTGGTCCGTACGTTCAGCCTTCTCGATCAAGGAGTCGTATTCCTTTCTTGAAATGGTGACACGAACCTCTATTCCACCTTCTGATTCTTCATAGTTTGCCTTTAACTCGCCCTTTTCTACAAGTTCCTCGCCCTGACATTCATCAACCAATTTCATTGTTTCTTTAAGTTTTCGATTCTCTTTTTTGGCTTCTTCAGCTTCTAATGCTAGGTCATGAACTGCACGATATAACGCCGATTTTTCGCTCTGAGCTCTTGCTTCAGCAGCCTCAACTGCAGCGAGTTTTGATCTCCCTTTATGAAGTTCAGATTTCAGTAATGCTATTTCGACTTGTGCCTCTGTATCTCTTTCTCTAGTCTCAATCATCTCGGTTCTGATCTTCTCTAACTCGGCCCTCATTCTTTCAACATCTGTGTTCAACCGGCCAACCTCCTCATCTGCATTAGTAAGTTCAGTCTTTGATTTTTCAAGCTGTGTTTCAAGTGAAACGATGTAAGTATCTGGATCCAAATTCATTCTTTTTTGCTGTTCCATTTCTTCTTTCAACTCGTTTAATTCATGAATGGCATCAGATGCAATTTTCTGAGAACGACTGTATTGCTCATTTGCTTGCTTGAGTTCCAACTGCAACAAATCAGCAAGTATCGACTTTTCCAGAAGATCTTTTTCGAGCTTTTCTGCACATTCTAACCGTGCTTCTGCTTCAACTACTACTTTCTTGACTAACTGTGTTTCAGTATTTTCTTCATCTACTTCATGAGCATTCATCCGCATATGGATAATAGTATCGTTGAGTTGTGAAATATTCATCATGAGCTCCTCGGTTATCAGTTTCTCCTCTCGTAGAGCAGTTTCTATCGCCTCAACTTGCACTGTGGACTCAACCTTTGCGCGCCTGAGCGCATCAAGTTGTGTTTCCATGTTTAGAACTTGTCCTTTGCTAGTCACATACTCATTTGTAACGTGTGAAAGTTGCTTTTGTACATTCTCAAACTCGAGTATTTTATCTGACATCTCCTTAATGGTTGATTCTAGTTGATTTATACAGATATTAGATTCTTTGCATTCGTCAATGTATTTGATCTTCACGGAATCGGCATTCTTGAGCAAGGTTGAAAGTTCATCTTGTGTTTTCTGATAACAATCAAGCTTGAGGATGGCCTGCTTATAGGCCAAATCCTTTACCTCAAGTTGAACTTTTACACTAGCCAAGTCCTTTAGTAGGCTTTCCACTTCTCTCTCCTTCTCTAATCCCTGCGGTAGGAGGAAGTTATGCTCTAAGAAATTTTGCGTAACCGAATACAGTTAAGGGTAAACTTCTTGATCGATTATACACAAAATCATATATCAATATATAAAAACTTAGTTACTCTTTTAACGACAATCATATTTCAAGAAAGGTGGCGGCATATGATTTTACATGAAATAAATCGCAATTATAATGTACAAAAAATCTTTAATTTTCTTCGTCAACTCCCTGCAGCCCCCTCCCCCACCATTACTGTCATTGCCACCACTACACGCCATCTATTCTATTAGTTTTGCACGTGAGAGTAGACGCAGTGTTCAAACCAAAATCAATATGAAAATAACAATTAGAAAAAGTTTGATAACTAAGGTGAAACAATTCTGTAAATTAGGCGACTGTTCGATGTAATATATGTAGTACTTACATCATTCTTCGTAGGGCTGTCTTTTCTTTCACCGAACAATGAGATTGCAACTTGAACCGATTCAATTGGTTTGGTATCAATCTCTCCCATACTTTGAAATTCAGATATAGTGAATTAGTAATCAACTTCGCAAGCAAATAACATTGAGATAAACTCACAAGTTCATAATAAAAATGTAAAAGGTTAGAAGACTACTTGTTACGAAATGATCTGAAAAAATAAAATGTACCTGAAAATGAGTTAAGAGGAAACCAAGAAGTAGTGTTGATGGGAAGAAGCGGTTGCCTGAAGACTCGACGTATTTATCATAGAACAAGATTATTGGAGAAATCGAAGCCTCCAATTTTGTCTGCAGGGAAGAATCCATGGCATAATACATTAACAAAAATCTTTGTAGAGATCGTTCGGGCTTTTTTTGCAAAGCATCACGCCGACTTTTGTCGTGATTAATTATTGGTTCATGTGGCTGTCAAATAACTATGCTTCATATTATCTCATGCCCCCCTTTTCTTTTTTACGTAAACTACTTATTTCGGGTACGAAAAGTAAAATCTTGACGTGGCATATTTGACGTTGATCAATATTATCATATTACGTTTTATTAAATACAAATGTGTGATGCACTTCATTTATTACTTGAGTAAGCAATCAACGTTCTTGATTACTAACGTTTGATTGGTGAAACACAATGTGACACAACTTGTGTTTTAATCGAGAATTTAAGTTTATGATAATTGAATCAAGGTTGTTACCTTATTCGGTAAAGGCCGACATGTTAATTATTCCACAATTTGGTGTGAACGATTTTTTATTTTTATTTTTGAATAGTGATACTAGTACACTTTTAGTTTTAAGCATTGGTTAACTCGTGTGTTTGATTTTATCGGTGTCATTTAGGGAGAAAAAAAAAATCTAAGAGGAAACAATGACTTAAAGTATATATAATTAGTAGGAATAATAGTCAATTTAGCCTATTTCTAACTATCGGACAATAAACGGGGATTAAATACACGATTAAATACGGTAGAAACGAAGCTCAACTATTGAACTTTGGATTCTAAAAGATTCGAGACATGTCAAAGACAACAATATCAAACATTAAAGTCATACATATCAAGATGTGCCTAGACAAAATAAAGTGAAGAATTTTTAATATTAATCTATTTTTTGCGTATTCAAAATATCATAAAAGACTGGATTTTTACCCAAAATAACATGACTATAAACACGAAAAACTACCTAAAGATGAAATAATAGATGACATCGATAGACTTTATGGTTAACAATTATACTACTTGTACAAATGTGGTTTACAAAAGTATGTTGACAAAATGATGTGTCAAGATTTTGATCATTGATTTCAAAAACTGTTTTTTAAATCATTGATCAAGGTGTTGCCAACACGTATTTTGTAAACCGATTTTGTAATTTATAACCTAACTTTGTACAAGTAGCACAACTCGTAGTCTACTACGATGGTGTCGTCCTTTGATCGTGCCTTCAAAAATATATTATTGCCCACATTTCAATTTTTGCATTTTTATATCTTTTTCTTACTTTTATTAGTAGTTATCACGCAGGAGGTATTGAACCCATTTTAAGATTTTAGCCTTGATTCTACCCTTTGGGCACCAATTTTTTTTTTTTCCAAAATAACACGACAAAAAAATAAACAAAAATCTAATGTACAATCTCTGAAGCACACGGCTCAACTAAAGCTTGTATTGTACTTTGAACAACCAAAATAATTCCCTAAACCAAAATAGCAGTGTACTCCGCCTCGAAGAATATAAGGTAAGTAAACACAGCAAGGCCTCACAAAGTGAGATACAAAAATGTCCGACGAGGAACACCATTTCGAGTCCAAGGCAGATGCCGGAGCCTCCAAAACATACCCACAGCAAGCTGGAACCATCCGTAAGAACGGCTACATAGTCATCAAAGGCCGCCCTTGCAAGGTATGTATACAGTATTGCGGTTCCATGGTTATTTTGGGCTTCGATATCATACTGAATATTGAGATTTAATCTTAAAGGTCGGATCTTTTGAGTTTTTTTTTTTATATGTCTTTGCTTGCTTATTTTAGATTGATTCTTTTTTCTGTATTTCATTTCTTGGAATTGTCGCAGAAGAACTTGTTTGTTGATTTCTGGATTGTTTATTAGACTGTAATATGTAGGATTATAAGGTTTTTTTATATTTAAATTTTGATATGTAGGCTGGGATCTAACTATATTAATATTTTTTGTTGTTGTTTTCTTCTTCTCGAGGGTAAATTATAAATTGTTTGTTTGGCCTTGGTTTGGAGATTGAATGATTATATGGATCGTCTTTTGTTTACAGATATAATGTTTTGATGTATTACTATTAAGGCGTGGGACCAGATATGAGGAGAAATTCAATTTCTAATTTCAGAACCCTAGTTCGTTCAAAAGCTCTTTTACAGATATAATGTGAGTAAAGACAGTAGCAGCAGCAGCAGAATTAACAAATACAGATGAGTGTGGTGTTATGGTTGATTGTATTGGTTTTAATATTAGGGTTATTAAGAAGTTGATTACACAGAAATGTTGTTGGATAAAAACGTTTATTTGCTGTAATTAAGGGATAGAGTGCATTTACTTACATTCATTTTGAATAAATTTTACCGAAACAGTAACACTTGTCACTGCATCGTACTTCGCAACTGAGAGTTACGAGACAGTGGGAAAAAGAGAGAGCGAGGCGGGTTTGGAAGTTTTTATCTACTTGGCCTTTAACCATACATTTACTGTTGTCTGCTGTTCTTTTTAATAATTTCTGCCTTTCTGGTTTCGAGTAAGTGTTTTTTTGTTACAGGTGGTTGAAGTTTCAACATCTAAAACTGGCAAGCATGGTCATGCTAAATGCCACTTTGTTGCAATTGATATCTTCACTGCTAAAAAGCTGGAAGATATTGTCCCATCTTCCCATAACTGTGATGTATGTCTGTATTTAAAGATCAATCATTTCACTTCCTCATTTCTTATATGTCTCAACCATTTTACGCTGCTTTCTTCTTTAATTATACAGGTTCCTCACGTCAATCGTACTGACTACCAGCTCATTGATATTTCTGAGGATGGATTTGTATGTCTAGTCTCTCAATGTAAGCTTAAGAGTGTTTTATTTACGTTACTTGACTATCGTGTTTCTTAATATATTACAGGTGAGTTTACTGACTGAAAATGGTAACACCAAGGATGATCTGAGGCTGCCAACCGATGACAACCTTCTAACCCAGGTACCCCTTAAGGCTCTATCATTTACTGCATCAAATCAATAGTATAAATTGTTTATTATCTCCTGCATGTTACGAGCAGAAAAAAGAAAAGAAATGTCCACTAACATGTTCTTGACACATATTTCAAGAAAAAAAATGTATTCTTGTTTGTGATATATGTGCCATGGATGGGACAAGATTGCAGGTTGTATATCCACTGTAATTTTTATATTGCTATGTGAAAAATATTTTCATTGTTTGTGCTGTTAAAATTATTGGGAACCTTCACATGTGCTGAAGCCTGAAAGACTGCCTGCAAAAATTTGATGATTTAACTGTTGATTTGAAATTGGAAGAGATTCTGAGTGAGTTGCATATTTAAATTTTTAACTTGGTAAAGTATGTGCTTAACTGCTTGCCCTCGGATATTGCATTTTTCTGTTGCCCTTCCAGTATTGTAAATGTTTTACCTTCTTGATGATTGCCAATTTTTACTTGACATTTAATCATTCTTTGTTCCACAATTTGTGATGTTTGCAGATCAAGGACGGTTTTGCTGAGGGGAAGGACCTGGTTGTGAGTGTGATGTCTGCAATGGGTGAAGAGCAGATATGTGGTCTCAAGGACATTGGCCCCAAGTAGTTGGCTTTCTTTGTGTTAACTGTTGGTCCAGTGTTAACAAAAATATATCTTGTAGTACTATTCTGCCCATCTTTTATATTTTCAACCCCGATATGCCAAGTTTATTTAGCGGCTGTGTCAAGGGTCTGGATTCTTAGACAAAAGCTTGTGACTGGCATCTTGGGATGCTATGGATTTACTGTTTTAAACTTACTTACCTTTATGCTTCAATGGATTTTTAATGCTATGTTTTGGAAATTGCTGTCAGACTCTCTTCTATGGCATGCCATATATTCGTTTTACATACGAATGTTTGGAGTAGTTTAATGCTTTCGACGACTGAGTTCTTGGATTTGTCTAAAGAGTCAGTTTTATAGCTATGCTGAAGCCAATGAAATGAAAATCAGGAATATGGCTCAGATGGACAATTTGTTCATTTCTTTAACGGGGATCCCTATGTTTGGCTTGGCTTCGAAATGAGTTACTTCATTACTAGTACTGAAATATGAATAAATGCACCTTGAGAAAGTCAGTCTTTAAAATGAAGTGTTGAGTTCATGGCAAATGGAGATTGCAAAAAATAAAATAAAATAATAATAATAAAAATAAAAATAAAATCGAAAATGATTGAGGACGGCACTGTAACGAGTCAATTAGTTACAGATAAACATGTTGATGAACAAGCACGATCTTGCAATGGATTGGTGTTTTATATGGAGGTGTTAAAATGTGTTACATACAGATATCAATCAACTTGATACAGGAAAAACACGGTTATATAATCTCCAATGGAGCTCTGAATTGCACCAGAAAGTGTGTCAAATTATCGTCACAAATGCTTACATGAAAATTAAAAATAGGAATGATGTCTAAAAGGAGGTGTGTAGCACTTTCAGGTTAATTTTTATCCAATTTATTATTATTATTTTTTTAATAATTTATCTTAAACTCTTTCTCTCTGTCTTGTCCTCTCTCCGTGGTTCATAATTAGAGCAATTTTCATCCTGGTGAAAATGTTCTTCTCTCAATTCTCATTTTGCTTCATAAATTATGCTAAACGTGTACACGATACACGACCACATGGGTCATGTACGTTACAGGGGGCCAGCTGGCCTCCTATGATAGGTGGCCTTGTACGTTTAGCATTTTTGTTATTTATATTGTTGTATTGAAGATGCTTTTAAACATAGTCAACGATAACCGAGCCATTGATTGACTTACCTTGAGAATTGACCGTTGCCGAAGTGGGCATCTTGGGCCAACGGTGAGACAACTCAAACTGGATTATCGTAGCATCTCACACTGAAATGGACCTGTCTTTGCCTTATTTGGAAACTTTGAAGCGTAAATGCCAAGGAATTCAGAGGGGATTAAATAAAATTTGGGAAAAATTGCGATCACGATATCAAATCTTTCATTTTATTGTAGAATTGATCCAAACTTTTCATTTGTATCGCCCATGGTATCAAATCTTTAAAAAATTTACACCCGAAGCACATTCTGACTAAATTTTGAAGGGTAAAATGGTAAAATTACATTTTCTATAAAAAACAATTAAAATTAAAAAAAAAAACAAATACACTTCATCTTCTCCACGTACCCACCTCGAAAACAAAAAACGAGGAATTGCAACCACCACTGCCACTGCCACCGCCCACGCTCATCGCCACCTCGACCTACACTTCAGCATTATTTGCCTCTTTTTCGATGCCAATTCCAAGATTTTGCAATTGACAATAGTTGGGTCAAATTTATTTCAATTGCATCAATCGATTTATAGGCCCCTCGTTAATTTCTATCCATATTCCAACTATTCAAATTGATTACCCAATAATTTATCCATTGATTCGTTTGTTATTCACTCAATTTCGTGTTGAAAGAAAAAATTTGTGATATTATTCCAACTATTCAAAAGGGCAGAATTGTGGAATCCATACTCAAATTTTACTTCACCACGGCTTATACATGACATTTGAGGCTATGGTAGGTGATTGCGATTTGCTAATTTATTGCTCAAATTCTTGAAAATGGTGGAGTTGGACGGTGGCGATAGTTGTGGGTTTTGGTTTGGGCAGGTGGGCAACGATATGAATTGTTTACGGTGACTTTGGTAGTGATTGAGGTGCGTTAGTTTAGGTATGGTGAATGATGGTGGTCGGCGCGGATTGATGGGTGGACTTTGGCTTGGCTTCTATGAGGTCGGATGTTGTGGGGTCAGTAGGGAAGAAGAAGAATTTTTTCTCAAATTTTTTTCTTTTTATCTTTGGTTTTTTTAATTTAATTATTTTAATTATTTAATATAAACATATAAAGTTACATTTTTACCCTTTAAAATTTAGTTGAAATTTGGTCAAAATGTTGACTCTAGGTCAACTAACGAATGAACTAACGGTTTCCATTCATTTGGATTTCGAGTGCTAAATTTTGAAAGGTTTGATACTATAGATGATGTAAATGAAAGGTCTGGATCAAGTTTGTAATAGAATGAAAGATTTGGTATCGTGACTGCAATTTTCACAAAAAAAAATTGGCAACGTTAAAATTGTTTCTTGGGGGATGGGACAAAAACCTGTATGCCCAATAGAAACTAGGGTTATAACCGTCCACCCCGAATTCTCAAGTTAAACGTTCGATTTGGTGTACTTACAGAGAAGAGATGAGCTCAGGCTCTGGTTCTTCGTCGCCTAGGCGCACTCGTGTGGAGAAAGAGGACGACAGGCCAAGATTCTTTGATAACAAGGCCAAGAATTTATGCTGGGCCAACGCAGAGATGGTGCCAGGCCGCCACCCAGAGCGCTGGCGCAAAGATGCAGCAGGGAATGTAGTCTGCAAACGTTTCTGTAACTGCCAAGGCTGCCTCTGCTTTGAGTATGATCATATCGTCCCATTCTCCAAAGGTTTCTCCTTTCTTTTCATCATATGAATGTGTACTTGTATAATTTAATTCCGATTAATTGTATAAATGCATTTCAAAGCTTCCTTGACTTTTGTTAGATAATGGGTTTGCAAGTGTCGATTTTAGTTAAAATTTGATGCTTTCTGTTATTGGGGTTTTGTAGAAATCGTTCAGAGTTGTGTGCTTCTGTTGTTGTTGAACACTAAGTTTTGTGCTGTTTTGAAATACGTGGGTATTGTTATTCTGTTGCAGGTGGGGAGTCAGTGGCAGAGAATTGCCAGATTCTTCAAACAAGGGTCAATAGGTTCAAAGCGAACAAGGAGGATGTTGATACAGCTCAGTTGAAAGGGTACTCTTGTGACATCAAATTCACAGGTGCATGAAAATTCCATCACTTTTATGTTCTTCTCTTAATCTTTTCTTGTCAATCCTTAATTGGAGTAATCTCTTCTTATAAAACTGAAGCCTACGAGGCCTTAGAAGTAAGATATGGACTACCCAACTAAGTGCATTGGGTACCGTGTTCTTGGTTCCAGCTTTATGATCAATGGCAGAGGAATATTGCTGCAAGAAAGAAATCTATTTACCATGTTCATAATTCAGTTTCTTTCAGTAGTGTATGTATTGAAGTGCCCCACAGTTGGAATACAACACACACTCCTTGAAACTGAATGGTGATGCCAGTAGCGAATACCTTGAGTGAGATCATAAAATTCCATGTCATAAATAGAATAGTACTGCTTTGCTTTATTCACTTTCACAACAAGATATCGGATTAGATTTGCTTCTTGACTAAGAATCCCTCCAATTCTGACGTGTGAAGCTTCACTTGTAACTTCAATTACCTTTGAAGAACCTGCTAGGTTCTGAACAGGAGCTTCTGTCATTTTCTCCTTTAAGCATTTATCCAGTTGAATTGATCCTTCTTCATCTAATAAGTTATAGTCAGCTAGAAGTGTTCAAGGTTTAAAGGAAGCCTGACATTGAGAAGTAGCGTGTTACCAAATTCCATGAGATTCTCCTCCTACTTGACGATGGGCATTTTCTCTAGAAATCTAGGAGTTTCAACGCAATTTACTGTAACGTGAACAGAAGAACTCAGCAAATTCTGGGAATGAGGCTGGTCAGGGATGTGCCAAATTGTGGACAGCAATTTAATCCCTTGTCCCTTTTGAACTTGAAATTTCCATAGTTATAACTTCATGGTGATGTAAGCTGCCCAAAAATCTTGAGATCCATGCAGAACAAGTTTTTTTCGAGGTCTGTGAAATAGTCAGAAGTGGCAGGTCCTTCGGAGGGAGAAATTATACTCTTGGGCAGGTGAACTCCACTAATCAGCCTACTCGACAAGCTCAGCAAATGTCCTCTTTGTCTACACCCCATTTATTTTCTTTTGCTGTGGGAAGAGGTTTTCTTTTATTGTCTTTTCTGTGTACTACTTTATCTTCTTCTAATCCTTATTATTTTATTTTGGGTTGGGGTGATGGGGCACACATTACCAGACCCGAATTGTTTAAAGGGTTTGTTGAACTAACTAGTCGTTCCAGTTTACAGAGTATGCTTAAAGATTTTAAATGATGATAAAAAATTTCTCTCACTATTTGCAGGAGTTTTCTATATTCTTGCTAGGGCAATATTTTAATATTAGTGTTTTTCCTTTTTTCTTTTTATTTCAGATAAAGAGCTTGACATTGTTGAAATGGCTGTTTATGGGGATGTTATTCGGCCTGGGAACCAATGTCGTTGCAGGACTGTTGCTGAAATGCTTGGCAAATATAAGTCCAAAGATAGTGTGAGCGCCTGCCAGTTGCCATAAAGTGATGATGGCTCCTTGTGGCATTGAAGGCTAAAAAATAAAGGTAAGACTGCAACCGAACAGATTTGGCTCATTGAGTTGTATACTTTTCAATTCATAAAGGATTCACATATTTTCTTGTTTTGTATTGGCATTGATTTGATTGAAACTGATTCTTCATATGCAGTCAAGTTATTGATAAAGTGGATTGATGGGTGTGTAAGCCATAGTTTCATACTTTGAAACTGCTGCAGAAATTGGTATTTTTCCTCGACATTTTTGCTTCTGAAATAAGACTACTGAATACGAGAGAAAAGGATGAATGATTCGAAACAGACAAACGATGGTGGCCCAGATGAAAATGGATTATAATTTGGGCGACTAATGGTGTTTTTAACTTAATTATCATTACTAGATCTGAAGTGTAATAGTGTCCTGTTGTGCTTTCCCGTTGCTTTGGATGATTTTTCCCATAATGATTGTCTATTTATTTTGAGTGCTACCTATGTTTTGCATAATATTGGTTCTAAGATAGAGATAAATTGTTAAAGAAGAAACAAACAAAATTATCCGTGATAATGTGGCATTAATAAATACTTGTAAATATCGTGTAAATTAGTGCAGAAGTAAAGCTTTTATTGCACATTAAATTTATAATGTAAACTTATGAAAGCAACGATATCTACTTACAAATGTTTAATAGTGGCACAAACCTGTTTCTACCAGTGAATACAAATTGATTAGTGAAAAATTATACACTGGTGAGACTCATAGTTATGACTTCCCGACCCAGTGATTGACGGTTAATGTAACGGGTCAGTGGGTGGTTCAATTGTTAGGTAACTTTAAGGTCCCTAGTTTGCGAGAGAAGCACCTTTAATTTTATCTTGGTGAACTGGTCTGATTTTAAAAAACACTTGGTTCAAAAAATTAGAAATTTGTGGTTTGAACAGTTCTTGACTAATTCATCCGCTGACTGGTTCATTGAAACAATTCAAACCAGTTACATTAGCGGTTTAATAAACATCGCTAAAATAATTTCGCCACATACAGCATCTCTCTCTGAATTCACTGAAGGACGCGGAGAGAACTGTTTGTCACTACATTACAATATTGTCACGTGTCTAGCCGTTAACCCATAGAAGTTGCTCTTTTACCACATAAAGGGCATGTTTACATTTAAATATGAAGGGACAAGTTGAAACAGGTATTGGATGAAGTAAACAGTTAATGACGTCAAAATGGCTCATTGGCTTTTCGCTACACAGAATTAACTAGTTCTTTTTTCTTTGAAGATGGATGAATTCTTCTCAAACTGTAGCTGCTGATGTTATTCAAGTCTAGCCTCTGCGCTTTACCTGCTAGTTATCAACCACAAGCTGCACCACAGCCGGCTTCACAAGTGCTCCCATAAACACCCGAATCTGCAGCTGCACCTTTGTCTCGTGGTACTGCACCATCTGCACATGTTGTGATTGCTACTGCTATGATTAAAAAGGTACCCAAAACTACACACAGGACTTGAAAAACATCAACGCCAAGACTGCCACCTCCATCCACATCTATCAATTCTTTCCATTCCCGAACCATTGTCTCTCTCTTTAGCTATATCTTCGTAGTGACAACCCTGAGAATTTACGTGAATAGCTAAGTAACACAGCCTCTTATGTTATAGTCGCTTGAAAGGCCAAATTTACGTGAGTAGCTAAACGACCTTTCTTTCTTCTTAAATGTTCCTATACAGGGGCGCTCAACGTGGAACACGTTTGATGATTCTAATGTTTTTTTATTTTAGTATTGGGGGAGAATAGTCACAAGTGAAGTGGTGACACTAATTCTTAGTGGATAAACATAGCCACTATAAATTTGGTA
>CAIGRH010158532.1:0-19042 GCA_903798295.1 Fraxinus nigra | reverse complement strand
TTCTCACTTTTTTTGTGGGAAAATGAATTCCCTAAAAAGAAGGAAAAGGGGGTGGGCGGGAAAAAATTGTCATGACAAATTTAATCTATCAAACAATCTTTTAAGGGGGAAAAATGAAAATGTTTTCCTTTTCCCTGGAAAATGCAAGCTATCAAATAGAACCTAAGTTCATGAAACTTTATGCAATTGAGAATTCCAATTGGAAGAGATGATTGTATCACTGGTCAATTGGAGATGGCGGCAGTAGAATTCTTCCCTTCTAATTAATCTAAAATTTAGGAATATGTTTAAAGTGATCTCTCATAATTGTGATATCCTGTTCGAGTCCAATCCCTTCATTTCAACTCTGCATGTTGCCTGATTAGAAATTGGTTCCATTTTTAAAATATACGTTTATACTTGCGAGAAGAAAGAATCATTTTTTAGCCACCCATTATATCACTATCAGGAAAGATGATAATGGCCGAAAATATAGAACAATGCTTCATTGCCAGAAGCATTTTCACAGGCTCCTCACAAAGGAGGGCCCCACATGTATTAAAAAAAAAATAAAATTAGTGTGGAGCCCCTTTGTGAGGGGTCTGTGAAAGTGCTTTTGGCAATGAAGCATTGTTCGAAAATATATTGGAGGAGAAAATGCATATCTAATCACACATTTAACCTTTCTTAATAGATTAGTAAGAATATGTTGCCTTTTTAAATGATCTGATTTTATTGAAACGCTTGATTATGCTTACATTGAATAAATGGGCCAAGCCCACAAAAAGTCAAATTCCTTGAATCCATTAGTCATATAAAATAAAGCAATAAAGCAATTTGATGTTCGGCTTGATATACTTGTTCCATATATGTTCTCTAAAAATTCATTCAACTAAACCAAGTAGACCAGCCGCTGGTCAATCCAAGCAGACTCCTGGAGCTGCGGCTTGGATTACCAATTTACCATAGACTAAGAGGGGCCGCCTTAAGTTAGAAATGACTTGTAATAATTTTAAAGGGACTTTGCTATGGTAACATAATGGGTTACCAAATTTTTGAATGAATCGCCACATGGCGGCACCTTATTGGGAGCACCTGCAGGCCCATGCACTCCCCATGTGGCGATTCGATCAAAATCATACCCATTATGATAAAATAGAATAATCCATTTTAAAGATGCAACTGCTGTAAGGCGAGGGGCCAACTCGTCTGGTTTTCAGTGCCTCCTTGCCTAGCAGCAGCAGCATGTCTTTTAATAGTGCAAATAGACATGCCATCTTTTAGTAGTGCATTTGAGCTGGAAAACTCGACCTGGAGGTGCTTTTAACAGTCTCCGAGTTACAGAAATAATGAATAAAGAAAAGACCGCACATTCCCCTTCAAGTAAGCCACTCCAGTTCGAGTCCTTCGTAAAGCTGCTGTTTACGTTATTTGTTTCAGATTCAAATTTTAAAAATTCACCCTCGACGTAAAAAAGAACAACTTAAGAGGGAGCACGGTGATGCTTGATTTATACAATTTGCCTTCACGAATCATCTAAAACATCCTTACTGTCTACAGACCATAAAAATTGTATGTTCTCTTCAATTTTCATATAGGACATGCATAGTGAACGGAACCAGTATAAAAGGACCGGTTACCAGTCCAACGGTCAAGTTTCCATAACATTAAAGCAATACACACTTCAACAAATCAGCAAAGCACTTGATAAAACGTGCTAGTAGTATTATAATGAGATAGTAGTAGAGATGGCAAAAAACCTCGACCCAACGGGGCCCCGCCCTGACGGGTTGGCGGGGGAGGGAGCCCCTCCCCACCCCGCCTAATTAAAAAAAAAAAATAGAATATTGTTTAATTTTAAAATTTATATATTTATTTTAAGTATTTTTAAATTTAAATTATAAAATTTTGAATTTGTATTTAATTGAAAATTTTGGTTATTNCGGTCAAGTTTCCATAACATTAAAGCAATACACACTTCAACAAATCAGCAAAGCACTTGATAAAACGTGCTAGTAGTATTATAATGAGATAGTAGTAGAGATGGCAAAAAACCTCGACCCAACGGGGCCCCGCCCTGACGGGTTGGCGGGGGAGGGAGCCCCTCCCCACCCCGCCTAATTAAAAAAAAAAAATAGAATATTGTTTAATTTGAATATTGATATAGTTATTTTAAGTATTGTTTACTTTGAATTATAAAATTTTGAATTTGTATTTAATTGAAAATTTTGGTTATTAAAAAAAAAAACTAAATGGAGCATTAAACGGGGCAAGACCCCGCCCCACCCCGTCAAAGGTGGGGCGCGGGGCAGGGGTACCCCGCCCCGAATCCGTCACTAGATAGTAGTCTTCCCTAGCAACTAGCAATGAAAAGTCAACTTCTATGACGGATTTTTCATAAAATTTGGATGATTTCTAAGCTATAAAAAAGGGATCCATCAAAATCAAACCTTGATATCAGGAAATCTCCTACCATGACACCATTATACAAACTCAAATCCATTCAGCTCACTGACATTTAGGAATAATATAACACTGTCATTGACAACTTATTCAACATGTTACAATCAGAATTCTTTGCACCACATAAAGCAAATCCTATCTTCTATAGCTAAAGAAGGTAGAATCAACGAGAGTACCCCCACAAAAAAGATCAACCATTCAGTCATGGGACTAGTGACGGAATCAAAACATTCAATTTAGGAAGCCAGTTTTGAGGCAAGCAGATGGCAATAGCAATATTTATGGTTTCCATTTTTATAATTCCTTAAATGTACCAATACTATAATTGAAAAGTCACTCATGGCTATGACTATTCATGGTTTCCATTTTTAAATTTCCCTTAGCGTACAAAGAATACACATCTCTAGAAGCATAAGTTTTAGTACCAACGCTCCGATTTGAAAAGTCACTCATGCCTACAGCACTTTTTTATAATCCCTTAATTTACAAAGAACACAGAGAGCCCTAGAAGTATAAGTTTTAGTAACAATACGCCCATTTGAAAAGTCGCATTGCTGCAAATCACAGGTCCTCATCACACAACCAGATAATCCAGCAACAGGGTGCATCTACTTCAAAGCTACATCTAAAATCATCAGACAGCAATCCTTTCAGCTGCAGCACGGGCCATACACTAATATATAATCACAAAACACACACATCAATAACTGAACACACTAGCGTCATAAACCAAGACACATAAAATCATTTCCCAAGCAAATATTGACCCCATTTCATTACCCAATTATGTCCTGATCGCTGAATGTTTCGAGTGAACATTTCAAGGAGTATAATGTCAGCACTGTAACTGGATATCAGGTCCAGTAGCCTTCAGTATGAGTAGATTCAATTTGTGTCAACCGAGTCCAGCACAGCACTGGTTCCCATTTCAAGGGCAAATAGTGTAAACAACCAAAGTTCACAGAGGACAACAAAGTCACAAGGCTATAAAAACAGAGGGAGTCAAAATTAGATCCTCATTTTATCTTATTAAGAATATGAATACGGTCATATATTCTTAATTAGAAAGAAGGCTTACCAATGATGCCATCCATAGAACACTCATAATTCTTCGAATCAGCATCTGCTGCTCACAACCAGCATCTAATGATGATCAAGCATCTACTTAATACAGACAGCATCAACAATCACATCATCGTCTAGCCATCAACCCCACTCAAATCTTTTCTCGAGCACAACTATAAACCCAGTGGGAGTTTCATAACAAGTTAGTACTTTTATTAACTGACACCTTGAGTGGGGAACAATGTATCACAGTGAAAAGTGCAGAATGCGGAGATTGAAATATGGGCAAAATGGAATAAAAGAAGTTTGCACAAGCAATCAACGGAACCAGAAACACAAGTTTCATACAAATATTAAAGCATGTCTAAGAATCCATGAGCAATAAACACCAACCACAAGCAATATGATGTATACAATGTATTTAACATAATAATTGTCGAAATCAAAAGGTCAAATCCTACCAAGGTCCCTAACGCTCCTTCTAGGAGAACATGCATTAGATTCAAGTTCGACATATCAGCTAAACTGCAACAAAAGATATAATCCCCTTCTAGGAGTTGCATATCCAAAATCAGGCAGATCACTCCTACAAATCCAAAATAAAACAAAACATAGTTTAGAACACATTTTAAACCAACAGTGTGTAATAACAGATCAAGTTTAGACACTCACATTGTCTGTATTCTGAGGAGAAGAGCTACAAAATCAATCACTCGGTTCTGGCAAGACATGCTTCGATGCTTTGGGACTTGGGGACCGCTCATGATGCCTGCGCCTCTCAGGACTTCCACCTATAGGAGATGGTGTCCTTCGTGGGGACACACTCCTATAAGGGCTAGGGCTACGCCGGGGCGGAGAGGCACTGCAATATTTAAACAGAATCCTTTTTATGATAATGTGTTATACGAGGAACCAAAACTTGAGTAGAATTAATATGATGGGAAAACCTTTCAAATGATCTACTACTCCTCAGGCGCTCATCTACGTGCCGTCCCCTGCCACGGTATCTATCATGGTCTGGGCTCGCACTATAACTCCTGCTCCGGTACCGATGACCATGTTTCCTCTCACGGTACCTGTCACGCTCATGCCTCTCCCGACTTCTGCTCCGGCTTCTCCTGTATTCTCTACGATAATCATCTCGGTGCCTGTAAGAAATTACAGATCAATAGGTCTCAGTGGAATCTAATGGAAAAGTAAAAATGACAAATGAAGAGCATTTTGATAAATGATTTTCAAATATTAACATAACAATCTTCTTGAAATCATATCAAGAAGTGGCAGCAAAGACACTATTGGTAGACTGCCAAAATTGAGTTGTTTCTTAAAAGTGCAAACTCTTGACATTTTCCCATTTCACAACCTAAACCAAGCTCTCATATAGTCATTCCCAAATGTTTTCCTGGCATCCCCGAGAAACAAAAACTTAGTTACCAACAGTCGGAAATTGTTTTCCTTTCTCCAAAATTCCAGATCTCAAACTGAGTAAAATGATCTGATAAACCAATACCAGATCACTTCCTCGAAACTGCATTCCTGGTTTCAAATACTCTCTCAAATTCTTGTTAAACTGACTAGCTCTAACAAAACCAAATCACACCAGACATTTGTCAATAGCGAAAAGAAAAGGGACATCCATTTGTGTAGGAAATTGACACTAAAATCGATAAATTCCCTTCTATCAGCTAACATTTGAAAGGAAAAGAAAAGATAGACAATCAGATTTTGACCTCTTGTGGAACAAAGAAAGGACACAATCAAAAAAATAAAAGGTAATTAATTAAAGATCAAATTGATCACCACATTTGTACTGCAAATATGAAGTTATAAACAATTAATCCGGTCAAAAATAGTATTGTCTTTAGATTCAATTTTTTTCCAGAATATTAATGCAGTTAATGGTCCTACATTAGAATAACCAAAAAAAAAAAAAAATACAGTGGTATCAGAGCCTACTTTGTGTTTGTTAGAAATTGTTCCGTATTATATAACAATCAAAAGTTGATTGTTGATATTTTTCTTGTTTCTAGCAATTTTGAAAAATTGTTTTTCATTTCAAAAAAAAAAAATCTGTTTTTTGATCTGAAAAAAAAAAAAAAGGAAAAACTGGATCTCTATCACAAGATAAGTTAGGTTCATTAGTCACAACAAAATTAGTCTTACACAACTCCAAAATGAACTAGAGCGAGCAGATCCTTAAAAATTACCTTCTCCGAGGACTCCTGCTTCTTGATCGTCCACGACCTTTGGGAACCTTTTCAATGACCCTTCCTTTGTGACTGCAGACAGAAACAAAAATAAAAAAATAGAAACATTGTACCAAAAATATGATGAAATGTAAATTATCCCGTAATAGACAAAGGATAACATTTTAGACAATGGTGACAATGAATTTGTGTCCAAAAGGAAAAATAAATGTCATAAATCAATTTACTGTAAACAGTGAGGAACAAATACTCATCAACTGTAATATTAATACAATTCAAGATGTTAACACATTCACTCACATCCGTTCTGCATTTGGCCCATACTTTGCAAACTGAACAGCGATTTCTCTGCCATCAACCACTTCCCCTGCAATATGATATTGTTCCTGTCAGTTTCTATATCAGATTGCACAGCAAGAATAAAAAACGTGAAGACTTTTTCAATGTCATTGTGTCCATTCAACAAGATTTCCAATAATTTCTTCAAAAACAATCATAGTTTGTCTGTCTCAGTCACGCATATATTCCAACAAACATTTCATGCAAACAAAATATCAATAAATACTTGGTCCTGTTTTAAATGCTTAAAACTTTATTTCACTTCCTCATAATAAGATGCCAGCATAGTTTGCTATCTCAACCGAATTAATGTTTAAGTGAAATGATCTAGACGACCCAATAAAGCCCCCGTTTGGGAAAACATATTAATCACTTGTAAACGGTCAAACTCATAGTCTACCACACATGCCAATGGATCCATAATAACTATCCACTCATCCTTCAGTCATTTCAATCTATTTATAAATTAAACCGCTTATAAATCCTTCCCAAACAGAGGCTTAACAATTGCTTGACTGATTGATAATGTATAGTTACTATAAGTACGGAACACACATCAGATCCAGATCACCATAACCGATATCCAATTCTCCGCCAGATTGACTCAGAAAACTACCACTAAAGTAAATATAAAGGGAAAATTGTTATTTCTATGAAAAAAAAATGCATTTTTCGAACATTAAATGCGGGTTTTCCAAGATGTGTTCATATATATGGAAGAAAGTAAATTTATGCAATGAATGAATTTAAAGATGATTTTTCATTTCTACACTAGATTTGCTAACCAGCACAAACAAGTCCGTCTAAAATAAGTCATTATGAAACATCGGAAGTTTCTACATCCAGTGATAATTGAGTCACACTGCAACTAATTTTCCAAATGTCTTAAGATGAAACCACTGTCTCATTATACCTTATGTCAATGTTCCTTTCCTAGAGCACCATTGTGACACAACTAAACACTAACATAGAGAGACTTACTAGTACTTGTATACAATGAAAAGGCCAGTTGTTTCTACTGATTTTATAATCTCTTCAGCAGGGTATAGTTATGCCATTTATGCAGAGGTGTAACTAATTACCAAAAATTTAGCATATTCAGATCACACTGCTTAATTTTCGCTGTGTTTTCTGATGATATGGTCAAAGAAAGAGATCTTACCATCTAGTCTTTCCACAGCCTTTTGCGCTTCATCCTGATACTTATAACGGACAAATGCAAACCCCCGTGATTCACCAGTCCTACAAAACATAATCAAACAACAAATCCATAGATTATTCTACTACCCAAAAATAGGATGTTCAGAAACTACATAAAAAGGAAAATAAATTAAATTAAGAATAACGAATATCATTATCTCTTGCAAATCTTGAACCATAAAAATGTAGACACAGTTAAAACTAATATCATTATCACGTAAAAACTCCAAGATCATAATTTATACCTATCAAAAGTTTCCTAGTACCCAAATGTAAAAAATTATTTTACGATACTGGGAAGTATTTCGATACAACCATGAGTATCAAAGCTCCGTTTGGGTAGAGAGAAAGGAAAGAACCACCACACATTATTAACATCACAGGATCTCAAATAGAAAAATAAAAATCAAGCATTATATATTCGAAGGGAAAAAATGTACCTTCGGTCTCTGGGAATAAAGATATCAACTACCTTTCCATACTTGTCGAACAGCGGGAAGAGATCATCAGCAGACGTACCTATACTCAACAAAAAAAAAAACCAAAGAAAGTGTCAAACTAGGGTTTCATGCATTAATCTGAAATGCAAAAAATCAACAAAGAAAAAAAATGCGAATTCAAAAAAGAAAAAAAATTGTCAACCAAAACCAAACAAAATATATCAAGCTAGGGTTTCATAAATTCATTAAGAAATCAAAAAATAAAGCAATAAGGGAGGAAAAAGTGCAAAAAATGAACAAATTATTATCAAACTTACGGAAAGAGATATTGAGGATGAGAAGAGAATATGTATCCGATATATCAGGAGGCCCTGATCTCCCAAAGTGAGACATTTTTCCCTATCTTTTTTTCGCCAAGAGAACCCTGATATGGCCTTCTGGGAACTTTCTTATGAAACTATGTGGAAAATATTGAGAAGGAACGTTCTGGAAGAATCCGAGATTCGAGCCCTTTAATGGAATTATTGTGAGAAATAATTGCAACTGCAGTCCCAAATCTTTCCTTTTCAACAAATTCTACCCAAATATTTTACTCGTACCAACCACAGTCTCAAAACTTTTAACTTAATTGCAACCCAAAGACAAATGTCCAGCCATTTAGTTGATCCCAAAAATTGTGATGGTAATTAAATCCCTATTTGTCTCTCATTCTTTTAAAACTATTTTTTCTACCTACTCATTTTCAATCACACATTCACGTGATAAAACGTTCTACACATAAGCCCAAATTTTTTTCCTACTTTTAACCACACATTCTCAAAAAATTCACTATTCAAAACAACGTTTTTCCAAATAAAGGCCACCAAACAAGGGTTAATTGTGGTTGATCCATCCACTTCTACTTTTGTTGCATCGCCACCACCACTCTATTGAACCATTACAACTTACTCTGTTGACCCCAAAACAAAGGAAACAAAAAATCCGGGGAAGTGAAATCTTAGAAATTGAAAAGGTTGGAAAACGGAAACCATAGACTTTGGGGGAAAAGTGGGGAGAGTACCGAAGGGAAATGATTTTTTCGGGTGCATTTTTGAAGGGGCCAATGGGACGGATACACCTCATTTTCTAAAGAAAAAAATAATTACTACGTGCCTAATGAAATTGAAACTCAAAATATAGGGTCCGAGATTTTATTTAGGTTTTTCAAGAAAAGTAATTTATTTAATTGTTGAAAAGTTAGATTATCCATCTCGTAAGGAAAATCTAGCATTTGTTTGGGCTCTATTTTAATAGGATTTTGGAAAAAATGTATATTGAAATAGTAATTTTTAGAGAATGTATGGTTAAAAAATAAGGAAAAATTTTAGATTTACGTGTGATATTATTTTATAGAAAATTTTTTGAAAAAAAATGTATTTTGAGAGTAATGGAGGCTAAACAATTATGCCAAAATTTAGCCCCTGGTTCCATTTTTCCAAATTATAATAAGTGATATTTAATTTTTTTGAAAAATGTGTGGTTGAAAAAAAATTTAGATATATGTGTTATATTATTTTATTGAAAAATATGTGATTGATAAGAAGAGACAAAAAAATAATTTTAATTTAATGGAGGCCAAACATGAGCTTTAAACAATTTAAACATGTTATGCAAGAATTCAATCTCACAATGAACTGCTGGAAAATCCAATTATGGAATTATATGTTTTAAGTTACCTCCATTAATATCATATAATCGTAATTAAAGTAAAAAATACCTTTTATATGTTTTTTTAATTAGAATAAAAAAATATCATGCCCATGTTTGGCCCCCATTTTGGAGTGTTGAAATTTTTTTGGAATAGTGATTGATGGGAGAATGTGTAGTAGAAAAGTAATGAAAATTTTTAGATTTGTGTGTAATATTATTTTATTTGAAGAATGTGTGGTTGAAATGAAGAAAGAGAAAAAAAATAAAGAGAATGGATGCCAAATATGGGCTCAACATTATTAAAATCTGNGATGGAGTTGACTCATTGGTGCGTCAAGTAGCGGTGCGAAGCTAACATGGTAACAATGACAGTCTGGTAACAGCGACGGTCTTCGATCGGAATTCTAGCCCCTGTTTGGCCCCCATTTTCGGGTGTTGAAAATTTTTGGAATAGTGATTGATGGGAGAATGTGTGGTAGAAAAGTAATGAAAAATTTTAGATTTGTGTGTAATATTATTTTATTTGATGAATGTGTAGTTGAAATGAAGAGAGAAAAAAAAATTAATGTAATGTAATGGAAAAAAATGAGAGCCAAACGGGGGCCATATTTAATTGACTGGAATTATTTTTCTGAAGGGATATTATGCAGGCTTTTGTGTGGTCTGATGTTTACTTTGTTTGGCAAGCATTTCTGTGCTTGGAGCGATGATGATGAGGACGACGACAATCATATCAAATTACAATTTCATTATCACGTTATGCATTGATATGGGCAACATTGGCCTGAAGCTATAATTGCAAACTGGTTGCATGATATGCAGTTTATAAACTAAACGAATCTTCATGTGGGCATCTTGGGATTTTTTAGAAAGAAACAGGAACTTATGGTTTGGCCAATACTGCCACGAACAGATATGGTTACAAGGATGTTCGCGAGGACCTTTGAGCAGTTGCTGATTGAGAGTCTTGAGAAGTTGATTCGCAGGGAAGCTCAGGAAAGGTCACTGGAGAGTGACAGTGATGAAGACTCTGATACTGAAGACGGGAATTCTTTCTTGAGGGTTTTAATAGCTCCCAATGGGAGTGTTTATTCACTTGGTGTCCCTCTCTTGGCCGAGTATGAGGACACGAGCAAGTCCATATCAGAAGCAAGCACTTCAGAAGAGCTCAAGGCAGAGCCTTCTGCTGATCCATCTTTTCTTGATGCAGAGCAAAGTCTTGATAAGGAACTATTACTATATCTGGGGTAGTATATCTTCTTGGTCATGGAGATATTCGGGATAGGAAGGATTCGTGGTTTATTAAGAAGCTTGTCGTAAACTATTACTATGCTTTCTTGAGAAAGAAAAAAAACTGCAATAGGGAAGTTGCAAGTTTGAGTGTTCCACATTCACACCTAATACAGGTGGGCATGCAATACATGGTCTAAAGAGAGCGTCGTAAATGCAGATTCTTAGCAATTCAACAAGGAATTTTACTGCGAAAAGAAGGGTAACTACTGGTAATTTTTACTATTGATGATGTGGTCTGCACTCGTGAGTTATGGCCAAATGATTGTTATGTCCATAGTTTATGTTCCTCAGTCTCTGCATTAGCCGATTTTGGAGCTTGCATATTTTCATATTGGGAAATTTTAGTTGATAAGTACTTGTGCTCCTACATTAATCGTTATAGTTTTGTCTTTCGTACCTTTTATGACATATCTGGTTGAATAATGGTGTACACTTTTGATGGATTGTAAAAAATCTTCCACTTATACCTTTATAGCACGTTTATAACAGCACTGGATTACACATGTTAAAGAAGAAAGATATTTTATTTTTCAATTTTTTTCGGTTCTTTGTACCTTCCATGTTTTCAATTGATTTCATGCCCCCAAATACGATTTCTTTTTTTTTCAGTTTTTGTTGGTATAGTTCCAACTCTAAAAGACATATTTGAATGATTTTGACTTCAGGGAGGAGTCGTGGATACATGTGAATAAAAGGCATTTTGAGTTTCTTGTCTCCTTCTCCTTCACAACTTATTTTTTCTCATTATTTTTCAAATCTTGTTCTTGCCTTTTACTCCAATAGATATATTGTAGAATCGTAGTACAAAGAATTTCATAAAAGTTATTACACATCTTGGTGTTTGGTTTTGTTGTCGTTAGTGCATAAATAACAAGAAAAAAATTCATTGAATTCCATTGTGTTTTGGAGGCTAATTTGTTTCCCACGTGCACTCAATTGGTAAGAGACAAATATAATTTTAAGGAAAGCGTCATCATGTGTCTTAGAATTTCTTGAGAGCTATTGTTTCAAGCCATAGTGAAGGAAGGGGAATATTCACCAACACAATGCCCTTTTAATTCAAATGCATACATCAAATATATCTTACTCTCTCAAAATGTTTGTAAGAAGAATGTATTCATGAAAATATTTGTTCGTTTTAAAATCACTACAAGTGTACGGTTCGTTAACAAGTAGTAAAATAGATTTTGAATCCAAGTATCGTTCCCACAAGAATTTATTAGTTCAAATTCTAATTATTTGAACTTAATCGAAACAATAAAAATGAGAATGTTTATTTTGATGAAATTATAACTAAATTAATGTTAATTATGCAAGTATAAATGAATTAACTAACTAAATGCAAATTGGATATGAATGTGATTTGAAGTGTTTTCTAATATGTGATGAATGTACTAAGATCACGAATTCCTATGTAATAATCGTTTTAAACCTAGTTTTACACTGTGATACACGATTAGAAATATTGAAGAATCAATGCTCCTAAATTATCTAATAGTCTCTCTCGAGTAAAGTTAAATCTATTTCAATATGTGACCCGACTATGTTTCTATGACGGATGCAAACATACAAAAATGCATGTATTTTTATGTATGTACTAGGATCACAAATCCCTATGCAATAATCTTTTTAAACCTAGTTTTATACTTTGACACACAGTTGAGATATTGAAGAATCAATGCTCTTAAATTATCTAACAGTCTCTCTCGAGTAAAGTTAAACATATTATCATATATGACTCCCAATATTTCTATGATGGATGCAAATATATTAGAATGCATAGATTTTTATGAAAACTTAAAAATTCACATAGGGTATAGTGGTATATTTATATCCACTATCGAACTCTATTACAATTTATATATGTCGAACATATTTTTCTTCTTTCGAATGCATAAAATAGGTTACCTAATTCACACAAGTAACGTGCACAATAATTGTGGAAAAAATAAAATCATATAAATTGTTCAATATTCAAAACGTGTTTTTTATGTGAATGTAAACTAAGTATAAAAATCATATTATATAGTTCATCTAACCATAGTACAAAATTTATTTAACCTAGCGTGGTGGGAAGAAGAAAATCAGAAAAGTAGATGAAGAACAACATCACCCCAATTAATCTTCAATTAATTTTTGTATTTTTGGAGTTGTTCTTCACGTTTTTGCTTCTTTTTTTCTCTCAAATCCTTATAAATTCTCTCTCTCTCTCTCTCTCTCTCTCTCTCTCCCTTTTCGTTCTGGAAGGCTCTAGGGTTTAAATACACCTCCCAAGATTTGTTTCCTTAGGTGTTTCGATCAAAATAGAAAATCAGAATTCTCGCAAAAAAAAACTACCATGCGACCGCATAGAAGAAACTGAAACCCGTTCTTATTTTGCTGAAAGGGTCTATGCGACCGCATAGCTATTTAAGCTATGTGACCGCATAGTAGAAGTAATTTTCGGGTTTTTGTGTTTTGGTCCTCGAATTTAGTTTTGCCTATCTTGACCTCTTTTCTAACATCTTCTTCCTCCAATGTGTTATTCCAAAGTTTAATTGATCATCGACATCTTCACGTCTTCAATTCCTCTTCCGGGTCATCTTTTGATTATTTGCATCTTGATCCCTGAACTTTGGTTTTCTTCCATTTTGGTCCATTTTCTCATAATTTCCACCGTATTCATCATTGTTGTCGTGCAAAACACAATTTACATCGAATTAAGCTATATTCCACATATTTATTAACAACTATTCATATTTGTGGCCTACATCATAATATATTCTTACTTATAAGTCCAGAAGAAAGGTCTTTCAAAGTCAATGCAAAATTCAAAAGTTATTAAATATATCCCTTTAAAATCGATGTTCAACACATCCAATTTCTTAGTCGAATGACTTCACAAAAGTCTTTCATTGGAGGTTGCCATCCCAGATTATCCTTTTGTATGTGTTGATAAACAAGATCTGTTTTGATACCATTGTTACGAGAAAACCCCATTTAAGTTGCTCTTAAATCGACATATAACGAACACCCAAATGTGTCCTTCATCTTTATAATAAATGGTGAATTTTTTAGTTGTAAGTTTGATTCATATGTACTGATCATACCAAATTATGTGTCCGACCCAAGCAGTGGAGACCAAGGAGCAATCTCTTTATTTTCCCCCCAAATATCGTGACCTCCTCGGGTTATGCTCCTCGGGATTATGAGGAGCCCGAAGAGCTAAGCCATAGGTCAAGACTTTTCCATACCCGAAAAAAGATCCTAGTGGGCACGTACTATCCCATCTTGGATAGATTCTACAATCGGAGCCCTATCTCTACCTAAACACCAATTTAACTAAATCACAACTCCCAATTGCACTAGAACTCGTAGGGTTCTCAACTTTGTAGTCCTACTAGGACTCCACCATCTACCTTTATAAATACATCACTTTCATTCAATATTAGGGTATGTTTTTACACAATTTACATCATATATTCTCTTTCTAATTTAAGTATCGGAGGGGTGATGATGACACACCTCGACGCCTTTGTTTCAGGTACCGGAAGATCTCGTTCGTGCTCTTTCTCAGTCGTTAAGCTCAGATTTCAATAGGTGCGATTTTTGGTAGCATCATTGGCGCTGTTTGTGGGAATCGCTACCAAAAGTCATGATCAACACACGTTCAGGTCTTCCACCAGCAAACTCATCTGCGCCAGAGCCACCACCAGCCGTAGAGCCCGTAACCCATCAAGATGAGTCATCCACAGTACCTAAAGCCCAGGCCTTCGAAGAACTTCACCAACAAGTTGCAACAGTAACCTAGTTGTTAAGCTAGAGGAACAACCATCAGGCGCAAGAACATCCTCCGGCGCCTATTATAGGACAGCAAGGAGGGTTCATGAATGATGCTCGTGCTCGAGATACACGCGCGGTTTATGATAATGATGGATCTGGGGCCTTGGATGTCCTCCGACAGCCTCGGCATCGAGGTTGGCCACTATGGACTCAAGCGAACTGGCCAAGATCATACAGGATGGAATCACTGCTGAATTGTAGAAGAGCACCCAGGGGGCGACATGATTTACCCCTAATACTCCATTCACACCGGAAGTTCTCTCATATCCACTTCCAAACATATTTAAGCTTCCCCGTATGAAAGAGTATGATGGAACAACTGACCATATCAACCACCTCAATGTATACACAGACGTTATGAATCTACAAGTGGCACCGAATCCCGTGATGTGCAAGGCTTTTTTCCAAACCTTGACTAATGCTGTCAGGGATTGGTTCTCTCAGATCCCTCGATGTGCAAGGCTTTTCGACAAACCTTGACCAACGCTGCCATTGATTTCTTATCTAACTTGGAGCCCAACTCCATTGCTTCATTCACTGACTTGGCTAATAAGTTCTCTGCCTTCTTTGCTAGTAGCAAGAAAATCAGGAAGACGGTGGATTTCCTCATGCAGCTGAGGCAAAGGCCAAACGAAACCCTACATAACTTCAGACGATGTTTAACAAGGAAAGACTTCATATACTCGACCTTCACATAACTACAGCAATTTCAGCCCTTACATATGCCATCGGGTGTGAGGCTTTCAAGATATCACTGTAAAAAATCCCACCGAATGCTGTGACCGAGATACTCACCTGAGTAGAGAAATACATCAATATGGAGGAAACACTTAACCCGAGGAGGAATTTTCACCCGACCTCAGAGAAACCCGAGCACAAAAGGAAACATGACTCTAATCCTCGTTCGGAGGTAAATATGGATAAGTAGAGGCAGGAGACGTAGCTAACACCACTGACTCGTCTTAACACTTTGAGGTCAAATATTTTGATGGAGATCAAAGATATGAAGGAGCTTAAATGGCCTTTGAGGATGCAGTCACCCTCGAATGTTCGAGACATGAGTAAGTATTGTGATTATCATCAAGATCACGGGAACACAACGGAGAACTGTAAAGCCCTCCAGTGAGAGATTGAAGCTCTGATACAAAAAGGATTCCTAAACTCATACGTCGGTCATGATAAGCGTCCGAGGAATGATCAGGATAAGGGGAAAGGTCCAGAAGGAAGAGGGAGTGACAAGCCTACTGCAGGAACAATTAACATTATTATTGGAGGAATAGCATCTGGTGGAGACTCGAACGATGGGCATAAATAGTATGCCAAACAGTATCACCCGAACTCGAGGACGATGGCTGGAGATACGGAAGAAATCACATTCGGACCACAATTTTTGGAAGGATTGTCACACCCGCATGACGATGCCTTGGTCATATCAGCAATCATAGCCAATTTTGAGGTGAAAAGGATTTTAGTTGATAATGGGAGCGCAACCAACATACTTTCACATGAGGCATACTCTAAGATGGAGATTTTGACCGAACAGTTCAAAATCGTACACACCCCGCTTCAGGGGTTCGGAAGCGGTACAATCATCTCGGAGGGAGTTGTTAATCTACCGCTTACATTGGTATCAGATCGAAAGCAGGTGACTGAACTAACATCATTCCAGGTAGTCCGTGTTTCAATGGCTTATAACGCCATTCTGGGAAGGCCATTGCTCAACAAGATCAAGGCCATTATCTTTACATTTCACCTTGCTATGAAGTTCCATACTAGTTTTGGGGTAGGGGTCGTCCGTAGAGATCAGACAGCTGCTAGACATTACTACATTACCAGTGTTCAGGCAATAAATTCCAACGTCTTGCAGATATCATTACCTGAACCCGATCTCGAGCTCAGAGGAAGACTCGCGCTTGTGGAAAAATTACTGGAGGTCGAGCTCGATCCCGGTAAGAAAGTGATTGTTGGTCGAGATCTCGACGCTAGCCTCATGACAGCACTCGTGACTTGTCTGTCCCGCAATATTGATGTCTTCGCATAGAGTGCAGAGAACATGCCCAGGATAGACCCCAATGTTGCCATTCACAGGGTAAATATCAATCTTAGTGCCAAGCTAGTCAAGCAAAGAAAGAAACAGTTTGCACTAGAACGTCGTGAGGTAATACGAGAAGAGGTTGACAAGCTAATCAATGCTCGGTTTATTCGGGAAGTCTAGTACGATGACTGGCTTGCCAACATAGTGCTCGTCAAGAAGGCCAACCACAAATGGAGAGTATGCATTGACCTCACATATCTTAACAAGGCATGCCCAAAGGATAGTTACCCCTTACCTCGAATAGACAACCTAGTGGATAGCACCTCGGGTCATAAAATGTACAGCTTTGTCGACGCATTCTCTGGATATCATCAGATCCTTATGATCGATGAGGATCAAGAGAAAACATCGTTTATGGCTGACTCTGTCATATATTGTTATAGGGTCATATCATTTAGGCTAAAGAATGCAAGAGCGACTTATCAAATATTGATCAACAAAATTTTTGCTAGAATGGTTAGGAAGAATATTGAGGCTTATGTGGACGACATGGTGGTCAAGAGCAAGCAGGAAGAGCATCATATTGAAGATCTTGATGAGGTATTTTCTACTCTTCGGGAATACAAGATGAAGCTACGTGTGCTTTCGGGTAGCCTCGGGCAAGTTTTTGGGCTTCATGATCACTCATAGAGGGATTGAAGCCAATCCTGACAAAATACATGCCCTTACATCCATGGAGTCCCCTCGAAATAAAAAGAAAGTGCAAGAATTAGCAGGGCGCATCGCAGCATTGAACAGGTTCATGTCCCGAGCGGATATATGTTTTCCTTTTTTCAAGGCCCTAAGAGGATGTCATGACTTTGAATGGACCGAAGATTGTGAGGAAGCGTTCCAAGAACTAAAGCGCACTTTGGCAACCCCACCAATTCTGACAAAGCCGGAGCCTGGAGATACTCTATTTCTATACTTAGAGGTCTCTCAAAATGCGGTAAGTGGGGTGCTAGTGAAAGAGGTAAACAAAGCTCAACGACTGATCTATTATGTTAACGAGGTATTACTTGATGCGGAGACCAGTATACATTGGCCGAACAACTAGCTCTTGCATTAGTAGTGGCGGCGCGGAAGTTACGACAATATTTCCAATCACACCTTATTGTTGTGCTCACTAATCAGCCACTCAAGCACATACTATAGAAGCCCGACGTATCTGGAAGATTACTAAAGTGGGCTATTGAACTTGGAGAATTTGACATTGAATTCAAACCTCGACCGTCGATAAAAGCGCAGGCCTTGGCTGATTTCATTGCTGAACTTACCCCAAGGCCTTAGGGGCCAGCAGACTACCCAACCAGTGAGGTCACGGAGAGCCTTAACTCGGGCTCGGGTGCAAAGGTCATGTTATCAGTCCGAACAAACGAATAAAAATACAATGTGCACTTCGATTTGAATTCGAGGCTACAAATAATGAAGCAGAATACGAAACCGTTATAATTGTGCAAGAGCTGGCCATTAATCTCGAGTTTGAGCACATAAAAATTCATAGCGATTCGCAATTGGTCGTTGGGCAGATTGATGGGACGTTTGAAAGAAAGGATGAGAAGATGAGTCTATATTGCTTGAGAGTTCATGACCTTCAAAGACAGTTTAAAAGTTGCGGGATCACTAAGATCTCCCGAGCCGAAAATATTAAAGTCTACGACTTGTCACGGCTTGTCTTCATGGGGGTCGATGGTCTTGATAGAACGGTCCACGTAAAATTTGTAATGGAGCCAAGCATTAGCCAAATACCCTATACCATGGATATTGAGCATGAACCATGTTGGATGGATCCAATAGTTGATTTCATAACTAATGGAGATTTTCCGAATGATCAGCGGATGGCTAAGAGCATTCAAGCTCAGGAACCAAAATATTACATGATTAGGGAAGTCTTATTTCGCTGGAGTTTTCACTCTTCCATACCTCAGACGCCTCAGGTCTGAGGACAATTGAAGTTTGTCGCAATAGCAGTTAAATACTTCACTAAGTGGGTCAAAGCTGAGCCACTAGCCATAATCTCAAAGCCCAAGTTAAGGTCATTCGTTTGGAAGTCCATCATTTGCAGGTTTGGAATACCCAAGACCCTCATAACCGATAAGGGAGACAGTTTGACAACTCAGAGTTCAGAAGCTTTTGCACTAATTTGGGGATTGACCTGTAGACATAAAAAATAAAATAAATAAATAATGGGTTGAGTCGATTTAAATAATCAGCCCAATTAAATTTACTAAATCAAAGTCTAGGCCCATAAAATTTTAAAAGCCCACCATACTTTTTAATAAATCCACAATTATTCAATTATAATCAATTTAATTGAATTAATTGAGTGATTATCAAAATTGGCCACGGATTTACCCTATAAATAGGGTCAATGGTTCATTTCAAAAAGGAGGAGAAAAAGTACAAGAGAAAATCACGAAATGCTGAAGAAATTCTTTCCACTCCAAGTCCGGCAAACCCGAAGAAGATCA
>CAIGRH010158523.1:0-15745 GCA_903798295.1 Fraxinus nigra | reverse complement strand
TTAGATTAGACTTCATAGGCATCGACCGATGATTGACGTGAAATCTCGACACCACAATGAACGAACTATTTCGACAATCTAAGTGAGTCATTTGAAGTATCCTAATTTATTAGTATTGCTCATGGCCCGGTCAATTATCTTGGACGGCTTTAAGGTTGAAAGACCACTTATTGTTATCTATTGGGCCTCTTGTGTTTGCCCTAAAAGCCCATTATTGTGGCATATTTAAGTGACTTATTTTCTTGAGTCTTAGGGTGTGGAAGAAAAGAGACCAACCATTATTTGGAGAAAAGAGAAACCGACTTCATCCTCTTGTTTTGTGTTTGTGCTTTGTGCTTCTTGGTGGTTCTTTCTCTTCTCTTTTCTCTTTGCCTTGGTGGCTGAAAATATAGACAATCTTGTTCTTCACACCAAGTCCTAAGTGGGCCGTCACAAGTTGGAACAACTAGTTTGGGTAGTATCGATTTTAGAGATTTGGTTGTTCGTTGTGGTGTTTGATTGTTGGTGAAAACTGAGCTCGATTTGTTGAAATCAAAGGCCACTATCTTACAATGGCCATAAGTTGGGTTTCTGTGATTCTAAAAAATTTCCAATTACTTTTTTTATGAGAAATCTAATTTGTTTCTAGCACTGCATTTAAATTGAGTAGGCTTATTTTTATTTTTCTTGACATTTTCTAATGTATTTTTTTCATATTAATGTATTCTATATTTGGGAAATTTACAGTTAGCACGTACGAAGGCAATTGCTCAAAAGTCAAATGGGAGAAAAGCTCCCAAAAAACAACTTGTTATCAATGTTCCATCCCACATCTCATCTTTGTTTTTTCTACTACAAACTTATGCGTGTAAAATCATATATCTATACGCATATGGAATTTCCCTTACAAATAAATATTAAGAATTGTGGAACTACGCTTTTTTTTTTGTGTGTATGTATCTCACCTCAATCTCCATCTAGATCTACATTAACTTGTGCACCTTGCGCTTGCTATCTAATCTGGATTTATGAGCTATCATGGTGTGTTGATATAACTTATAAGCAAACGTGAAAGACCCGAAAATGGTGAATGCATCTTTGATTTTTAATAAAAACAAAGAGCAAAAACTTTTGGGAAAAGATCTAGGTGACCTAACTTTAGAATACGATAATCAATTGTTATTTCTTTCTATGATATTTCTACCTTTCAGTATATTGTTCATAGTTCGGTGTAGTGGGGAGATAGTATTTAGTTGCAGAGAGAGTGTGGGTAATGGAAAAGCAGCAATGTCAATATTGGAAGCTGGTTTTGGTGGACCAATTGAAGAGATTTGAATTTAAGGCTTATTGGAAAATCACTACAACAAAAATAGTCATTTACATCATAAAAAGGCAACAAATGTTGCCAAAATGTTCTTTTGACAACATTTTAGTAAGTGAATGTTGTCATTGATTAATATAAATGAGTTTTGGTGAACGTTGCGAAAAAGTCTTACATTTAGCAACGTTTGACAAACGTTACAAATAATATTCTAACCCATTTAAATAAATCTATCACATTCCAAATTAAATTATATATGGGAACCAAAAATAACCCTAATCCTAAACTCATTCACGTTTCCATTTTTGCCGCCTACTATGGACCAATTTTCCAGTGACTTCCGACCACCTAGACCGCCAGACATTGCTACCAACCTAAACTCCTCAACATCCTCTACATTTCCCACCTAACAACTCCCATTTTCATCCATTAATCTGGCAGAAATTAGTAGGGAAAACCAGCCACTCGTAAAGGAGAAAACTGCCAGAAATCCCACCTCCGGCCAACACTCCGATCGCGGACCACCACCATCTAGTTGCCCACTCCCAGAAGACCATATCCATGGTGTCAATTCATCCCAAACAGTTCCACATCAGATTGAATTTGGAATTGAAGGCTGTGCAATCCCAAATGTCACGACACAAGCTGCATTTTTCATTGATTTCGACACCGTCTGGACAAACCGCGGTCTCGGACCACTTGGGCTGGGTTCGCCTTCACCAGGCGCACCTAGCCCAACCATGGGACTCCCCAAATTTGTCCTTCATCAGTCTGATTTTGTATATAGACATGTTAATGTTGTATATAACCTGTGGTTTTTGAAATCTCCTCCCGAATGGTATTTAATATCAGAAGTCCCTAAATTATGATGTGCAGCAACACTCAGTTCATCCTTTCATGACCAATCCTTTTCTCAAGAATCATTTTATGGATCTGGTCAGAACTTTGGAGATGCTCACATGAAGAAACGAGTTCTTGGCGGGATTCCTCTCACGTTTCTTCCTTTCGCCGTTTCTGTGGTTGGGAAAGGCAAACAATGGTATGCTATAACCTTCGTTGATATTGTATGTGTATATAAATCTATAACTACATGGTTGTCACCATACAAATAGTAATAAGTGTAATTGCAGTGGTAACGTTCTATGCATACTCATTTGGGTAGGATCTTTGCACTATGTTTGTTTGACGAGTATATGATTAAGTTATTTTAAGAAAGGGATGAAGAAATAGGATTAGTTCACAACAAAATCAAAACTTTGTCTTCAATGCTTCGCTTGTTGTAGGTTTGATGCTAAGGCTTCTGCTGCTCCTTGTTAGTTGATAATCTTTTATGCTGGAAAAGTGAATGTCTTTGATGACATCTCCCCAGAGAAGGTGCTTTATGTGTTACCTTTGTTATTTTTATAATGATAATTGAAAGTTTATTAACCGTTTTCACACTTTCATTGGAGTGTTCACCAGGCTCAGGCGATAATACTTTTGGCTGGAAATGGGTGTGTCTCATCGGCACAACCAAGACTTTGCATCGATCCACTTGCCTCCAAATTGCAGCAGCTGATGAAGCATTGGTGAACCAAAGCATGAATGTTCCACCCGGTATGTTATGCTCTGATGTTACATTGCATAACTTTTCAATTTTAAACATAATGCTTTCAGCTTCAGTTAATTGTGCCTTATTTCAATACCATGGATTAACTTCATAATCTCCAGTGACAACATTTGCCCAAATGTCATTACTTGTACTAAAAGAAGTATTTTATGCAGTTGTTCCACAGGCAGGTAAAGCCTCTCTCGCTCGCTTTCTCGAGAAACACAAGGAAAGGTAAATCATTGTACATTGTTAAATTCATATTTGAAGGGGAGCACCATCGCAGCAGCAGTTGAAGGACTAGAACACGAATTTGGAAGCAATTTCTCTAGTTAGTTCATACTTAAATGGTTATTGGTTTTGAACTATCGATTGTGTGTAAGAAATATTAGCTGTAGTGGTGCTAAAATGAAATTTATTATCTATGTTTTGAGGAATAATTTTGATTTTATGTACATTTGTCTCTTATATTTATATAAGTGATGTTGTATCACATTCTANGTTGTTCCACAGGCAGGTAAAGCCTCCCTCGCTCGCTTTCTCGAGAAACACAAGGAAAGGTAAATCATTGTACATTGTTAAATTCATATTTGAAGGGGAGCACCATCGCAGCAGCAGTTGAAGGACTAGAACACGAATTTGGAAGCAATTTCTCTAGTTAGTTCATACTTAAATGGTTATTGGTTTTGAACTATCGATTGTGTGTAAGAAATATTAGCTGTAGTGGTGCTAAAATGAAATTTATTATCTATGTTTTGAGGAATAATTTTGATTTTATGTACATTTGTCTCTTATATTTATATAAGTGATGTTGTATCACATTCTAATGTTCAAGTGTATGGATTCAAAAATTTGTAATGCAATTATCAATTTTTTATGCAATTTCAAAATTTGTTCATAAGGTACATTTTCAATTTTGTCAATCTATTTGCATACATTGCTGTTAAAAGAAAAAACCACACGACCACGTTTGGCAAACGTTGCGAACCAAATGTTGCCGTAGACTACTCTACAACAACACCTCGATTTGCAACACACGTCCAAACGTTGTCGTAGGCCTACGACAATGTTTTTTGAACGTTGATGTAAGTTGTTTTTGTTGTAGTGAACCCTTCGTCAGACTTTATTAATTGCCCTTTGTTGTATGGCTAAATTAGCAATTGGAAGATTTCAAAGAAAGAAGGGGTAAAAAATGGGTGTTCAAAGATGTCAAAGGAGGATAAAATGACTAGCGATGAAGGCTAGTATGAGGCCGTACTTTGGCATTTTAGTTGGTTTCAAATGTTTGTAACGTAGTTTGAACTTAAATTAGACATCGAAAGTTAGAGTGTGGGTGTGGCCATTCCAACAATTTATGAATTCATACGAAATTGTACCCGTTTGAACATAAAAATGTCTGGAACATCAATATCAACAAAAAATGCAAGACAATTACAAATCTTGAACGGCCAATTATGAATCCCACTTTAATATTTAAACTAAAGCAAACGAAAAAGCCGACCAATTGAGGGAGAAATATAAGTACTACTTGGATGAGAAAATTGATGGCTGTATTTGGATGGCATGAATTAGGTGGCTAGAGATGAAGATTTTTTATCTGGTAACAATGCGAAAAACATGACCTTGCTTAGAGAATTCTTCTAATATAAACTCATTTAGTTTTACAAATCGTGTTTGTGCACGGAAATAGCACTTCAAGAGAAAAGCTGAAATCATCACCAACTAGAGGTGTCAATTCGGGTGGTTCGGGCCGGGCCGGGCCGGGCCGCCAACATATGGGCCCCATGATTTTTTAACCACACATTTCAATTTTTTTTTAAAAAAAAATCTAATTTTAACCTACCAAAGAGGGGGCTTAACAGACTATTTAAAACTAGGTTGAAGACAATTTGGGACAAAATTACACCTAGGTCAATAGGCTGGGAATTAATGCAGCAAATTTCCCGTGTATTTAAAACATCCATCTACTCCCCAATCAATGATCTAAATGCACGTGTTTCCTAAATCAGCACCACACATTACAACCAACGAACGATGTGTTGCAAAGACAACCTTGTAATGTAACTAACTCGCTACAATATCTAATCACTGTCCAGAAAAATATGATATTGAGAAGAATTTTTCTGCTACTGAGAAAAAATACAGATACTCACATGGGGTGAGTCTCATGTAAATTAAATATTGCCCAAAAAAGGGAGCCTACCTATTTGTGTTTATTATGTATGCTTTCTGTGCGTTTTTTTTCTGTACACATAGAATCTCTCGATTGAGAATATGTCACTATAGGAGAAGATGAAGTATGAAGTGCACCAGTACCACACTACAATGGTACAAAGTTACCCTTATTTGGTTTGCTCAGACTGGACTTTTTGTCAACATGTGTGAAAATGGTTAATTAATTCCTTGAATCTTAGATAGATAGTAAAAAAAAAAAGTTCACAAAAAAGATAGTCTAGATGCGAGATTTAGCATTGACTTCTAATCACACTTTATGTTTTTTATGTATAGTCTTCATCGTGCCGGTTTAGGCTAGTAAAAACTTGAAAGTAAGTCACTCATTCACCGCTCACCATAAGAGAAAAGTTAGGTATGCACGAGGTTTGCCAGCTCCCCAAGTACACCCCCTCTCTGGTATGATTATATAAACCTATATTGCCCTCTTGAGAAAAAAATGTGAAAAATAAACCCCACAACATACCCCAATTCCCGTCTCTTAATTTCTTCACAGAAAAATGGCAACAACCACCCTAACAGCACTAGCACAAGAGAAAACCCTGCAGCAGAAATTCATCAGAGATGAAGACGAGAGGCCAAAGGTAGCGTACAACGAGTTTAGTAAAGATATTCCGGTGATATCTCTTGCAGGACTTGATGAAGCCGGCGCCCGGAGATCGGAGATATGCAAGAAAATAGTGGAAGCCTTTGAGGATTGGGGAATATTTCAAGTGGTTGATCATGGGGTTGATTCTAAACTCATTTCTGAAATGACTCGTTTGGCTCGTGATTTCTTTGCTTTGCCGGCGGCGGAGAAGCTACGGTTTGATATGTCCGGTGGCAAGAAAGGGGGTTTTATTGTGTCCAGCCACCTTCAGGTAGCTCTAACATGTTATTTTCCACATTAGTACATATCACTTTTTGTAGGTAAGTGAATGCAATCCTTGCATGGTTCTTGAGACCACGACTATAATTTTGCCTTTTCAGGGTGAAGCAGTTCAAGATTGGCGAGAGATTGTGACATACTTTTCATACCCGATCATGGCTCGTGACTATTCCCGGTGGCCGGACAAGCCGGAGGGGTGGCGAGCGGCGACGGAGGCTTACAGCGAAGAGTTGATGAATTTGGCCTGCAAATTACTGGAGGTTTTATCAGAAGCAATGGATCTTGAAAAGGAAGCACTGACCAAAGCTTGTGTTGATATGGATCAGAAGGTGGTTGTCAATTTCTATCCCAAATGTCCACAACCGGATCTCGCACTCGGACTCAAGCGGCATACGGATCCGGGTACCATTACTCTACTGCTCCAGGACCAGGTTGGGGGGCTTCAAGCCACCAGGGATGGTGGCAACACATGGATTACTGTCCAGCCTGTGGAAGGAGCTTTTGTGGTTAATCTTGGTGACCATGGCCATGTAAGTATTGCCATACTCGAGTCTTTTGCTTAAACACTTGGGAGAGTTTATAGAGCAAATAACAATAATCCATGCTTAATCACATGTGCAGTACCTAAGCAATGGGAGGTTTAAGAATGCAGATCACCAGGCCGTAGTGAACTCTAATTACAGCAGATTGTCAATTGCGACCTTCCAAAATCCAGCACCAGAGGCCATAGTTTACCCACTCAAGGTACGAGAAGGGGAGAAGCTGGTTCTCGATGAGCCCATCACGTTCTCTGAGATGTACAAGAGGAAGATGAGCAAGGATCTTGAGCTGGCCAGGCTGAAAAAATTGGCTAAGGAGAAACAGTTGCAGGAAGAGGAGCTGAAGCAGGAAACTAATTTGAAACCCAAATCTTTTGAAGAAATTTTTGCTTGAAGTTAGACAAAAAAATGGGCTGATTTTTCTGTTCTAAATTGCTAAATCCTTGGTTATGGTAATCAAATTAGTTGTAAAAACCATGTTTTGGTTGTTGCTTTGTATTAATAATATTAGTGTCACACTCGGCTTGCTGCATAACAAAATTGCAATACGTGCATATAAAACTTCTTTAAACTGATCTAGACAAGATCAACAAAGAAATATTATTCAATCCAACATACCAAACATACAATTAAATTTTTCCAAGACTAAATTAGCCTAACCGAGCACGAATGAGTGGAAGATTGAGAATAAATCATCATTAAAAGCGGCACCGATAGCAGCGAACAGGGTATGCAGGTGTTGGAACACATGGAGAACTCCAATAATCACGGCGTACTGGGTATGCAGGCATCAGATCCCATGGAGAACTCGGATCACGCCGTAAAGGTCGATAAGTGGGCTGCAGAACTCTAATAAGAAGCCACCTCATCTTTGGCATTAGCGTGACATTGACTATCAAAAACCCCACCAGGGGTAAAAGGAAGAGAAGCAGCCTCAATCCCATCTTTATTTTTTCAACTTTTTTCTTGAAGGCTAAATAAGATTCAAAAGACAATAGCTTGAATTCAATATAAGTTTCAATAGACAATAGCACGATGAAAATGCCGTAAAACGCTAGTATTGGCAAAGGGGATGGAGACATTGAATTTCGGGTTCTTTTTCTCATGTACAACCCCATCTTCTCTCAAAATATCCTGGCTGAAGACTTTTGAATGCTTCAAGGATGAAAGAAAACTTTTTGGGAACAAGGCCACGGATATATATAGGAAACGGCATAATTAATTTTGTGTTTGGATTCATATATGTATTTACACTCTAAAGAGAATATTTGATAAGAAAATGGGAGTTCTTTCCATGCCAAAGTTGTAATTTAAAGAAACCTTCATATGGAAAGGCCAAATTTTTCTATAGATGGATTTTTTTAAGTCGGTATCATCATCCGTGTCATAGCTAGTCGGGAAGAATACTACGATGCCAACATCACCATTTACGATTCAAATGTTATGGATTATGTCGTACTTCAAAAGATAGACGTTGAGATTGAAGAGGTAGCCCACATAAACCTCTTAAGACTTCAAGTTCCATGCCGTGCAATAGTACCATGACAATCAAACCAATCTACTAGACCGGAAAACCTAAACATTCGACAATATGAAATCCTGGTGGGTATGCCCTATGTCCAATAGCCTAGTCATGCAGTCCAAGTGATAAACTGGAGAAAAGCCCATTACTGTAGGACACTGATTAACAGCCCAATGTATAAAACTGAGCCCAGTTCAACTTTGAAATGAAATAGAAACCCTTCATTTTCTCTTCTTCTGGTGTCGAGCTTTGCCATCAAAATAATCAAATTCTTTTTCCTGCAAATTACACTTAAATATCTGATTAAAAGTCAGGAAAATGCCTTCAGAAGATTCAAAACCGGTGAAGAAAGTGGAAGTTCAAGATGAAGATGAAGATGAAGAACAGAGCATAGCATCAGCTTTTGGAAACCGCAAGAAGAAATCGGCCAATAACAACGACACCCCAAAATCCCAGAATAAAGTCAAAAAAGAAGAAAAGAAACTGAAAAAAGAACAAGATAATGACGAATTTGAGGAGCCCACCTTGAAAAAGACATCCAAGAAAGCTGACAGCAAGGTAAGAATTTCATAGCATCCTACGATTTTTCCATTATTGAATAATGGGTTTGTTTTTATCTTTTTGAAATTTTTTTCGAATTACGTTAGGGACAGCAAAAGAAGAAGAAAAATGAAGACGAGGAGAAGAAAAGGGGGGCCAAAGCAAGTGACAAAGATGCTAAGAAAAGGGAAAGGAAAGTGTATGATTTGCCTGGTCAAAAGAGAGATTCTCCCGAGGAAGTAAGTTTTTCCTTATTCCTTTGTATGTCAAATAAAAAGTTTGTTTTGGGGGGGTTTTGAAGTAATTGATTACTCTTGAATTGGATTTGCAGAGAGACCCATTGAGAATTTTCTACGAGACTCTGTATAACCAAGTGCCCTCTAGTGAGATGGCCGCAATTTGGTGAGGAATTATTCCTTTGAAACCTCTTTGTAACTTTTGTTAGACCCAATTCCATGTTGATGCTGTATCAAACTAGGGCCTTCATTTCCTTAAATTGCTAATTTCTTCAGAAAATGGCATTGTTATGTCTGGTTGATGCCAAAAGAAATTTACTACGGATTGTTGCATAATTTCTGCTTCTGGGCACTTGTTTTCTTTTGGGTTTTTTATATGATTTTGTCATATACCAAAAGGCAGACAAGTTTATGTAGCTGGAAGCTTGAGTTTTTATGTTCTTTATTCTTTAATCATGCATCATTAACCTCATAAATTATACACTTGAAATTTAATTGCCAAGCCAATCCGGATGTTGCACATTGAGCTTGTTAACCTGTGAATTTTTCTTAGAAACTCTATTATCATGGTCACTGATATGGCCATAATGTGAATTTGTATTTCTCTTTCTATTATGTCTGACCCAAAAATGTAAGAACGACTATGATTTCTTTGGCTATATCTGTGATCTTTTGTCTCACTTCCAGCTATTGAAGTACCAAGACTGATCCTTGTTTATGTATCATCAATATAAAAATGGATATTTGCATTGGATATTGTTTAACTTGTTGAGTAATGGTGAGTTGACTATTTATGCACCTGAAGTTGCTATTTGTTCATAAAACTGCTGGAGTTTAAAGTTCCATTCAGGAATTTTCACCTCATATATTATAAATGATGATTCCTTTTTTATGCTGATTTTTTAATTTGAACTTAGAGAATGTAAATACCTCGGTCTTTCAACTTAGATTACTTATAGATAGAGAATGTTGTTATTTATATACTTTAAAGATGCGTCTGCTGAATTACTTAAGCTGCCTATCATGTGGATAGATGTAGGCTGTAGTTTTTTGTTGTGTTTTCTGTTAGTGTTAAGGTATACTAGCAATCGCTAATTCTTGTTCACAGAAGCAAACGGTCCAGAATCCAGAATGCTAGGTATGCGAGTGTATGACTATATAATATTTTTGTTGAGTATGCGAATTATTTTACATATGCACTAACCTGTTTTAAGTTGACTGAAAACAGGAGAAAGAATGGAGGAATTTCTCAAAAAGCTGGGTGAATATTTTTATACATTTTAATGGTTTTGTCAACTCGTAAAGGATATTCAATTACATTTTGTTCTTGGTTTTCAATAATCACTTTCAATTTGTGATACATAATATTAATAATACTTTACAGAAAAGTCAGCCTGACTATTAGCTTTACCATTTCCCAAAAAACAAAAGGAAGAAGAGAGATTTAGTTTATAACTTAGCTAAGTTTGTTCTCTTACATATTTTAGCAGTGGGAGTCTGGGAGATATGATAAACTTTTGATTCTGAAATATCTGGATTATTCAAAGTAGAAAGTTTTGGAACATCTTTTGGGAAGTTCCCGTTGACATTAATCTATAGCATCAGGTCCTTTGAACTATTCTGTTATTAACTATGCTTTCTGGTAAATTCCCTCTATCCTTCGGGCTGCCTTCAAAGTGCTTGCTGCTTATAAAGGGTTACTTCGACAGCTCATTTGATGCATCCGATATGCAGATTAGTTTTCTCTGGTTGTGATCTTGATTCCATTTGCAGATTTTGTCAGATTTTTCTTATCAGTTCATCAGTGTGCAATTCAAATGTGCATATGCCATGCACAAAAGACATTTGGCTTTCCATAATTGTTAGCCTTCTCTAATCGATGCGTATGCCCTCCGTACTTTTGCCTATTCTTCCACTGTTCCATGCTTCTTGGCTGTAGAATACACAAATTAGTTACTAAGGCAGGTTGTGACATATAGACTGGTAGTAGTAATCATCCCCAAATATTTTCTTAATCTGTAAAGTCATCCCGAGAGTGTTTATTTCAATGGTGTGAAACTCTCATAGATGTTGAATTCCCAGGGAGGCAAGTTCTCATGAAACACAAATTTGTTAAGATTTGATATACACATGGAACCTCATTTTTTATGTATCATGTGGTAAAATCTTTCTTCAAGATGATTCAGTATGTTTGATTTTAAATAATCTTACCCGTTGTGGACAAACAAAAAGTCATTATACTGTGGGAGAATATAGCATTTGATGTGCTTTTGTTCATGATATTTTGATTTAATTGTAGGATGATGGAGTCTGGTTTACTTCCAAAGGAGGAGGCAAAGAAAGTTTTCGAGAAAAAACAGAAAAAGGCCAACCAGCAAAGGCTCAGTTCTCCAATGAAATCTGTCACCACAGTTAAGAAGAAAGCTGTATCCATCACTGTTAAGAAAAAATCATCAACATCTCCCGTCTCAACACAGAGAAAGAAGACACCCGATTCTAAAGCTGCTTCAAAGCAGTCAAAGAAGCGCAAGAGCCACGATGGCTCTTCTGAAGATGACTGGGATGATGACTTGGTTGCTAAAAAATCAAAGAAACAGAGAGCATCTTAGTCTAGTTTATAGCTGATTGGTTATTAATTAGAGCAGAATCTTGAACGAAAACACTATTTCCTGTCAATGGTTTTTCTTTCTCCAATTGCTGTTGTCATTGTATTTGACATTTCTGCATTTCAGAGTCACTGAACTATAGTACATCTACAGTAACAGATTCTGGATTATTCACATCTTGAGATTAGTATGTGACTTTCCAAAGTGACGCGATTCATCATCTTTCAGCTAGACTTTAGAACTAATCGTGGGAACAGGTCAAAAAATTATTTCTTTTAAATTTACAAGCACAGAGAGTGGTTAAAAGTAACTAAACTTTGAGAAATGATTGATGGAATTAAATCGAATGGAACATTCTACTATTAATTTTTTTTCCCTTTATTAGAGGTGTTCTACAAATATATGCAATCAAGTAATTAAATGAATAGCTCTACTATAGTCAGGTTAATGGATAACACGTCTTAAAGATGGTTGAGGGGCTAATTCTTAGTATGAGCAAATGTAATTCTTGATCTTCATCCCATTAGCAAGGTTATAAACATGGCCGTATTTGAAAAAGAAGCCAAACATTCCACTCATACACCCACTGCATATAGAATATCCATCTTTCTTTTCAGCACCACAGTTCACTGGATCTTTTTTAAGTAGTCATATATTCCAGTTTATTTGTGCCACTTAAATGGGTTGATAACACTAATCATTGCCAATGTGTTTCTATTTAGGATCATAGCATGATAGTCTGGTCCTGCGGGAATTATCATACTCACCAGCCGCTGCTGCATTGCTAGGATTTGCTCCTTGCTTTGTTGCCCGTGTCTGATACCACTTGATACGTTCCAACAATTAGTAAGAAAACTAGAAGAAGAAATAAGCTCGTTTAGGATGGCCTTCACCTCCATAAGTAGGTTTTCGAGGACCTAAACCTCAAAATAACTTAAAAAGTTGTAGACATATATAATTCATCATCTTTAGTAAACGCTTTGCTCCATGCCACACACAAACTTACATATAAACATTTAGACTTTTAGTTATTTGGTTCGTAAAAGTCCACATAAGAAGAAAGTATAATTTGTCATGAGAGTATCAACGTTTTTGGGGTCGAATTTACTATTTAATTATTTGTACAAAGAAAAGTCCCAACGGGAAATGAGAGGATGGATGAATCTTGTCACGATTTCAGTAGGTGAGCAGTAGCTAATTATTATCACTTTCCCTGTGAAAAAAATTAATAATAATGAGTGAAAAAGAAGCAATATTTTCATTTATAGCATATTCTGTAATGTTGAATATCCATAATCAAACCAAACGAAAGGCATCAAACGATTTTGATGTTCACACACACTGGAATAGTACACAAGCATTGAAATGGTAAATGAGGAAACCAACAGGTACGCCGAAAGCGAAGATTATATCACTTGGTAGTAGACAACAACACAGAAGGAACAAACAACAGATAACAAGTACTTGTTGCATATAATGTATGATATGTAACAAACAAGTTCCCTGACGTTTAGCCTTCGTACTGCTCTTCATCACCCTCCTCATCATAGTCTTCTTCGTCCTCTGCAGTAGCATCCTGGTATTGCTGGTATTCAGCAACCAGATCATTCATATTACTCTCAGCTTCAGTGAACTCCATTTCATCCATCCCCTCTCCAGTATACCAGTGCAAGAAGGCCTTGCGTCGAAACATGGCCGTGAACTGCTCGCTCACTCTCCTGAACATTTCTTGAATTGAAGTTGAATTACCTACGAAAGTGGATGCCATTTTCAGGCCAGTTGGTGGGATGTCACAAACGCTAGACTTCACATTATTCGGAATCCATTCGACAAAGTATGACGAGTTCTTGTTCTGAACGTTAAGCATCTGTTCATCGACCTCTTTGGTGCTCATTTTCCCTCTGAACATGGCAGAGGCTGTCAGGTAGCGGCCATGGCGCGGGTCAGCAGCACACATCATGTTCTTCGAGTCCCACATTTGTTGAGTTAGCTCCGGGACAGTGAGAGAGATGTAGTGCTGTGATCCACGAGAGGTGAGTGGCGCAAATCCAACCATGAAGAAATGAAGACGCGGGAAAGGGATCAGATTCACAGCGAGCTTCCTGAGGTCTGAGTTCAGCTGGCCGGGAAATCTCAAGCAACAGGTTACACCACTCATAGTTGCAGAGATCAGATGGTTCAAATCACCAACTAATAATAAGAAAAATTACAAACCGAATAAACATTAAAACACAAACTTACTTTTGTAGAAAGGATCGAATAGTACTAGACATTTAAATAAAATAAAATAAAAGGCCAACACCTTATTTATCATCGTCATACTGTCCAGTCCTAATCGGAAGTACTAACCTAACATGCACTTAATTTTCTTTGTTCAAGAAGTGATAAGGTGGGTGGATACTCACAGCTTGGATTACTAAGCTTCAAGGTCCTGAAACAGATGTCATAGAGTGCTTCGTTGTCAAGAACCATACATTCATCTGCATTTTCCACCAACTGGTGCACTGAAAGTGTAGCGTTATAGGGTTCTACGACAGTGTCCGAGACCTTTGGTGACGGAAAAACAGAGAAAGTGAGCATCATTCTGTCTGGGTATTCCTCTCTTATCTTTGAAATTAAGAGGGTACCCATGCCAGAACCTGTCCCTCCTCCAAGTGAGTGACATACTTGAAATCCTGCCCACATAAAAACATTGGAGAAAGCATATCAGTTGAAATATGTATTACATTAGTTTACATTGACCAGCTCCCACGAGGAACAGTAATTTACAAAAACGAGTAGCCATGACCTGTTGGCAAAAATAGATATTAATATATGGGGCTTCTCTCTCAAATGAAATTACTGACTGAAAGCATATGTAACAAGAAACCAGTATGTTCTGACGGTGAAAAGATCATTGGGTAAGCTTCATTACAAAGAAAGCAAGCTGGAATTGTACTGTTCCATGACTAAAACCTCACCAAAGGCAGCACCGAAGTCCAAACAAAAATGTTGAAATGATTAGGAATATAGTGATTCAAAAACACTTTCTAACACCTCAAAAAGTCAATAACTGAACTGCTATACGAGTCTTCAATAATTTAATTTAACCTATAATCTCAAGGTGAACTTCAGAAACCCTCTCAATGTGTTCTACTATCGTCAAGTACTATATATTATAATAGTAGTGACTTGCTTCTCGAGTGATGCTTGATCTTTTACAGGAATTTCTATCTTCCTTATTGAAAAAGAAAAATAATAATGCTATATGGCACCCGTCTAGTTGGCCATGGGGGCCCACAATTAATTGTCCAATGAATCAAATGCATCCCAATTTCATTGGAAAATTAAAGGTGGCCGAAAAAATACATCAGGGTGGTGGGTGTAAAAGTGCACTGAATATGGCCTACATCTAACGTGTTGGATCAGGCCCATCAATTAAAAATTGCAATGGCCCAAAATGGCTCGTGGGACCAGCCTATGTAAGTCTGAGTTAGGCCACTTGAAGTGGGCCAATAATATTATTAGTATATAAAAGTTTTTTAAAAGAAAATTAATCATCAAAACACCTAATTTTGTTAAAAAAATTCAAATATACCCCCATTTTCATTCTTAATCCTAGTTACTCCTTTTAATCAAACATCTAACAAAATTCATCCCATTTTATTTAAATCCCTTTTTTAAACACCCTCTTTTCCCACATCAATTCAAACCCTGTCCAAACACCACTAAACCCTAAACATTCCATTTGTCAACCCCACCACCACCCTTGCCACCACCACCACAAAAATAACCAACCAAGACGACACCACCTTAATTTTTGCAATCGCCATCACCTTAAATATCCACCATCACAGATCTGTGCATCAATACCACCTCCTTTGCATGGCCGCCACCAACACCTCTTATACCACCATTGCCGCAGTCACCATCTTTTACCACCACCTATTCTTCCTCCACCTTGCTGCCATCACCCCTTTTGCAACCGCAAGTTACACGAAGAGATTACAAATATTGATTTTTTTAAGTACAAATATGCATTTTTTAACACATTGTAGAGGGGATATTTTTAAACTTTTTGAACAAAAGTACGGAAGTTTTGATGATTTCCCTTAGAGGTGTTAAGATGGACGGACCGGCAGACCCGTGAAAACCGGCCCGGATCGACCCGGACCGCGGGCCAACCCGTGACCCGAGAGCGGGCGGTTCACGGGTCAAGGAGGTGTGACCCTCGGGCTTCGTGGGTTGCACCTTCACGGGCCGCGGTTAACCGCGGCCCGTGAAAAAATAATATTAAATATTATAGTTAAGTAGGTGTCAACCTAATTGGGATGT
>CAIGRH010158512.1:0-16107 GCA_903798295.1 Fraxinus nigra | reverse complement strand
ATCTAAATCAGTTGACAAAACTCTATACGGGTGATGGAAAGACAGGAAGCCCAACTTGTCTGATATAAAAGTTTGGGGCCGTAATATTTATGTGAGGCTTACCGAATTAGATAGAGAAGCTAGAGTCTTAGTCATATATATAGATATTTGTGGATATCCAAAGGTGAAAATTGAATATCAATTTTATAATCCCATTGAAAAGAAAGCTTCATCTTAAAACATGTTGTCTTCTTATAAAAAGGGTCCATTCTAGGAAATGATAGTGGGAGGAAAATAGAACTTGAAGGTGTTTAAAAGTCCATAGATATAGTTGACCTTGAGTCTTATCCCACTCTTACAGATGGACAAACTTTTGATCAGGAAATATAGGCTCTTGAAGAGACATCATCTCTGCATAAATCTAGTAGGATCATTAATCATCCTCCTATAAGGTATGAATTCTTGATCACCAATCAGACATTACTAGTCGAGGATAATGTACTTACTAATTACGCAGAAGTGAAATCAAGTGTTGACTTAAAGGATAGCACGAAGTCATGGAATCTGAGATGAGTTTGATCCATGTATACAATGTTTAGACCTTGGTCGACTTACTTGATAGGGTGAAACTTATGGGCTATAAATGAGTTTACAAGAAAACAATCGATATGTATGGAAACATCCATATATATAAAGTAAGGCTAGTAGCAAAATGTTATAAGCAAATACAATAAGTTGACGTTGATAAAACCTTTTCACCTATAGCCATTCTATTCAGATTTTGCTTACAATAGCTACATACCATGACTTTGAGTTATGGTAAATGGATGTCAAAACTACTTTCCTTACAAAAACTTGCAAGGAAGTGTACAAGACAACTCGAAGGTATGCATGTTTGATTTAAGCCTCAAGGAACTAGAATCTACGTTTTGATGACTTAATCAAGATGGTTTGATTTTATGAAAAATAAAGACAAACTATGTGTTTACAAGAAGACGAGTATGAGCACTGTCGCAATCCTAATATTTTATGTAGATGGCATATTAATGGAACCGACATCCTTATGCTTTAATAGGTGAAATTATGTTTGTCAAAATATTTCCCCATAGAAGATATAGAAGAAAAGACTTGATCTATAGAGATAGATCTAGAAGATTGCTTGACATATCTTAATCTATAGAAATAAAATCTTAAGAAAAGTGTGTATGGAGAAAATGAAATAAAAGTTCATTGATACACTGATATTAGCTTCTAGTTAGACTAGAATGAGAGCAAATTTCAATCAAGATATGGGTTTGCTCTTAATTATGGAGCTATTAGTTGGAAAAATTCCAAACTGAAAAAATCGTTGATTCAATAGTAGAAACCTAATACATCATCGGTTTAGAAGCAACAAAGGGTTGTGGTCTGTATCAAGAAGTTCTTTAATGAACATGGAGTATCCACAAATATTGTTGATCCCATACTATTTTAGGTATACGGTAATCATGAAACAAAATTGATCTATTTTGAGTACTCTTTGTCGTTGATTTTAAATTATCATCCCGAAAGTGTATGGTATCATAAACAAGTAACAAAGTACTATACGTGAGTCCAAGTATCAATCTCGTGATTTATAAGTATTTAATTTAGCTTCAAATTACGTGACTGTAATCAAATAACACGCACTTGATATTATGTGGATATTTTATTTTAACATCCTAAAATCAATCAAATTATCTAATGAATTTACCAAGTTGTGCGAAGCATTTATAAATACTCAAGTAATCATAAGAACTAGAACCTCCCTATATCTAGATATGAAGATTAATGTTCCTATTTTACCTAATAATCTTCGAGAATGCCTCTTTCTTACTCGTTCAAAATTTTATTTTTATCCAATTTTTTAGAGTCTGCAATCCACGAAGTCGTCCCATTTTTCTCCATTTGGTGGTTGAGGAGAAAGTTCAAGTTCGGACTATATCCTTATTCTGAATGTAAACATATGAAGATGCATTAAACCAAAAAAAAAAAAAAANAAGCATTTATAAATACTCAAGTAATCATAAGAACTAGAACCTCCCTATATCTAGATATGAAGATTAATGTTCCTATTTTACCTAATAATCTTCGAGAATGCCTCTTTCTTACTCGTTCAAAATTTTATTTTTATCCAATTTTTTAGAGTCTGCAATCCACGAAGTCGTCCCATTTTTCTCCATTTGGTGGTTGAGGAGAAAGTTCAAGTTCGGACTATATCCTTATTCTGAATGTAAACATATGAAGATGCATTAAACCAAAAAAAAAAAAAAATATTCCATTGGATCATATAAAGCATAGAAAATTATCGTAACTTCCATAGAACCTTACAATGATTGCTACTGATGCTAAATTTCTATTCCTTCTCTCATTCTTCAATATAAATCATACATCAATTCAATTAGTGATCAATTAATTGAAAAGAATTAAACTCATAATAATCATTGAAGCCAACTAAATTTGAAGTGTAAAAAATAATACATAAACCAAAGCTACATTGATATCTCATCACCCATGATAAGTGTAAAATTATTACGTATCTAAGCCACCAAAAGTGGCTTTTGTTGGTATTATTATGAAATTGATACTTAGTTATTTGTGTTTTTCATTATGTTAGGAAAAAAACTTGAGATTGAAGCAGATATAGATCAAGAATGATGGAATTGAATGAAATCTGCAGTTTTGGGATCAAATTTCATCAAATTAGACATTGAAGACGACAAGGGCTGGATAAATAAATGAACTCAATGACTGAATTGTATTATTTGAAAGAAGAGAGGCCTTGATGAGAAATATTTCACTAATTGGGCTTCAAACCAATTTGAAAAGGAATTCATCAAATTGGGCCTTGCCTCTTGGACTTGCAATTGGAATGAAATTCAACCAATTACCTTGAAATTGGAATCCTTCTCGAAACGGAAGCTGGGCATTAGATTCCTTTTATGAAACAAGAAGTTGGTGGCAATTGGGGGGAAAAAAAAAGATACGCACGGTAGAAAAGAGGGAAGAAAGTATACGGAAAAATAGGGATGGACATGCAGAAGTGATAGAAAATAATTTTAGAATTTTTGTGCCGATCGATAATTTGTGCAAGAATTTTAGGAAATTAATCACCTTTGTCAATTTATTGGTGATGTCTTCTAACTTTATTTGTTTAATTCTGACATTATGAGTATCTAAGTACCTTTAGCATTATGATTACCATGAATCTTGTATCGTGATCTTTAACCCGTGATTTTATTTATTTTTGACATTGAAAATACGTTTTCAATTATTTAATGACTAACATGGATCTATTTTAACTACAATTATATACGCAATGGTTGTATGACTATTGTGGTTTGTTTTACCTTTGAAAGATTGAAAATAAGTTAGATATAGTGTTAAATGTTATAGAGTATGATACGAGATAGAAATATACCGTTATACTCGAAGTGATTTTTAAACGTTCACACACCCTTAAAGCATTCTTGTATGTTTGCATATGTCATACAAATATAGTCATGTCACATGTTAAGATATGTTTAATTTTATTAGAGAGAGATTGTTAAACAATTTAGGAATATTGATATTCACAATTGAATTGTGTTGTCAAATTCCAAGGTTCGGAGTTAAAGGGGTATGCTATAAAGGAATTCGGGATCCTAATACATTTTTCATCATTATACTTTCATGAAATTTGTATTAATTACAATCTCGAGTCAATTTTCATTAAATTAGATCTTACATTATTAATTATAATAGTTAGCGACAATTTAGTTTTAGAAAAATCACAAATTTTCAATGTTTCGTCTAAGGCGAACTTAATTTAAACTAGTACAATTTCTATGGGTATAATACTTGAACTCAAAAATCTATTTTACTATTTGTTAACGAATTGTGTACTTGCGATATTTAAAAAGAACAATATTTGTCACAACAAGTTTTCGGCTTCGTTGTCGAAAATTGTATTTGAGTTTAATTTCATTTTCCTTGACGCTAATTTGAACTTTTGCTTTATTTTATTTTTCTCTATTAATTTATCTCAGTGCTTATGTTTTCTCTCATTCGGACATTTTATACGAAATTCGGTAGACATTGAATTGATGCCAGCTAATCTGAAAATTGAACATACTTTTCACCATAGGCAAATTGAAGCAAGATAAGCACAACAACAAGCTATGGCTAAAGTACAGAATGATTCGGTTATTCAAGTGAATGAAGAGCATTGGTCGATAAAGGAAATAAGCTAGTTGGGAACTTTTGACTCGACAAATTATTCAGAACCAATCTAGCATCATTTATCCTTTCTTTGGACAGCCAAACTTTCAGCTAAAGACCAATGTCATCCATTTGTTTCAAAAATGGACATCAATTCTATGGCAAGGCCGATGAGAATCCATACACACATGTCTCTCGATTTTTGGAGGTGTGTCAACATTTCCAATACTAAAGGGTTTCAGATGATGCTATAAGATTGATATTATTTCCACATACGCTACGGGGTAGTTGAATTGTTAAACTCCCAACCTATTGCCAGCATCACCACTTGGAATGACTTAGTTCAAGAATTCTGCATCCAATTCTTCCCACCGAGAAAGATAGCAAAGTTGAAGCATGACATATCCATATTACATCAAAGTGAAACTGAATCATTTGATGAGGCTTGCAACAGATTCAAGAACAAACTTCGAAATTGTCACATCATGACATTAGTAAAGGGCTATAAGTCTAATATTTTTATGCAAGTCTACTTCCATCTTACAAGAGCATGGTAGACTCATCATTTAATAGTTCCTTATCCATGCAGAAAATTGATAAAGTCTTGGAATTGTTTGAGAAAGTGTCTACTACCATAGTCATGTGGTTCTCTAAGCGGATTGTTCATAAAAAGTCACTAGGAGCATATGACGTGGATACTTATATAACATTATTTGCAAAAAAATGACTCTTTGGTTCTTAAGGTTGAAAGCATGTCACGGTCAGCAAATACAATACAGGCTAAGAGGGCAAGTTGTGAAGAATGTGGGGCAGGTCACAATACAATAAACTACCAATTCTTGCATAAGATTTTGAGCACGTGGAATACGTAAAAGGAGGTCAACGCTAACAAAATAACCCACATTCTCACACTTACAATCCTGGTTAGATGATGCATCCAAAATTTTCTTTTAGTAATCAAAATCTTAATAGACCGTATGTTCTCAATCTCAGAATGAAGAAAAGAGAACTTCCTTGGGTGTGATGTTCAAAAAATTCATAAAAAAGCGAGATCGGTACATGGAGGCAAATAATCAATTTTTGAGAAAGATTAGGACAACTCTTCAGAATCAATATGTTGCAATCAAGAACTTGGAGACTCAGATGGGACATATGGCACTTGCTGCGCCAAGCAGAGCACCTAGTACATTACCAAGCAAATAGAGGTTAACACTAAAGAATATATCAAAGCAATTACTCACAAGAGTGGGGTCATTCATGTTAAAAGAATAGTTGCAAGTAAAGAAAAATTACCTTCTACTGATGAGTTGTGGAACAGATTGAATAGACAACAAGAGCATCTACCAAAGAAGGTTCAGATATTCCACACATTAAGAGAATTGTCCAATCAAATCATAAGAGCCTTTGATTACATTTCCTCAAAGGCTACAAAAGTACAAGTTGGATAAGCAGTATACAAAATTCCTTAAGGTCTTCAAAACGTTCACATTAGTATCCCTTTTGCTGATGCACTCGTTCAGATGTCTTGTTATGCTAAGTTCTTGAAGGATATCTTATCTAACAAATGCAACCTAGACAAACATGATAAATTGATGTAGATCGAGGAGTGTGGTGCCAGAATACAAATAAGCTACCTTCAAAATTGAAAGATCCAAGGAGTTTTGTAGTACCCTGTACTACAGGTGAATTTTATTTTGATAAAGTTTTATATGATTTTGGTGTAAGCATTAACTTGATACTACTCTTTGTTTTCGGGACACTAGGATTGTGAGAAGCTAAAGCAACTACAGTAACCATAAAGCTAACTGATCGGTCTATCATACATCCAAGAGAAATCATTGAAGATGTCCTAGTGAAAGTGGAAGAATTCATCATTCCAACTTGTTAGGTTTTTAGTGTTGGCAATTTTGTGGACAAAATGACTAAATTGTAACGTGTTGTAAAAGTCAAGGATCTAGGGTACAATTTGTATAAATTGGATTATGAGGTCTAGAGTTCGAGCATGAAAAGAGGATAAACACGGTGCCTCATTTTCACTATCTTCTTACCAGTTGGCGCTCGAGCAACAAAAATAGAAAGTCTGTCGCCCGCCTGTCGCTAAGCTTTCGCTCAAGCGACAGTATGTCCCTTGCTTGTCGACACTTTTTCTTCGAGCGACAGGCCGATCTAAAAAATCCCCAATTTGATATTTTGAAGTATTTTTTCTGGCCCATTAAACCTAATTACCATATCCTATAAATACCTAAGCCTATGCACAAAAATCGGTGTGGTTGTTCATTGTGTTTTGTCTCTATAACATATGTAAGAGCATATTCATACACTGATTTCATCATTTCACTCTTGATTTTATACAACCTCATTTTGGGGAAAAAACATCAAACCCACACATACTTTCTATTGGTCATAAGAAGACACTTTCTCAGTTTAACTTTAGAGGGTGCTGGAGGTTGAGAGATGTTGAACTACAAGGGCAGAAAGATTATAAGGCTTTGGAGCAGGTTCTTGGAATTGCACTTGGAAGAGACAATTGGAGAAGATCTTGGAGCAGACCTTGGAGTTAGCAGGAAATAGATCAGGAAGTCTAGTGGAGTTGGCTATATAGAATATGACTGTAACTTACTCCGTATTTTCTATAGTAGAGGTAACTAGCTTGGTCCCAAAGTTTTTTACCTAGTTGGGATTTATCCGTCATCAATATTGTGTTATTTACTGATTTCCTTATTTTTGCGGTATTCAAACATATGATAATTAAGTTCAACTGAGAAAGTATCTTCCTCAAAGTGTTAAGGAAATCAGGTGTTTTGGATTCATGAATTTTGATATTTTCCCAAAACTTGGTTGCTGGATCGCAAAAATGATGTGGATGAATCGATCAATGAATTGCCTCTTGAATTTCTCAGACAATGATATGAAAGTGTTTTGTAATGTAGCACAATGAAGCAAACCCCAAAATTCGTCGCAGACATCTATATTTATAGTTGGGGACGTTTAGGTGTTATGAGCCGTGTAAAACTCTTCAAAATCGCAAATTATGTTTGGCCACATAAACATGTTGCTCGAGCGTGAGTCGGACGAACAACTAGCGAAATTTCGGCGCCACTTTTTCCTTGTTTCCAAACTCGAATTCAAACCCTAACATAACTCATCTATATGAAAAATTGCATTCAAGTCCTTGACTTTTTACAAATGTTCAATTAAGATCATTTTATTCACAAACATGCCAATTACAACATTGGACTTAACAGGTTCCACGTCCAATTATCAAAAATGTTGTGGGAAATAAAGGGGTCTTTTGATTAAAAGAAATTCAGATTGTACCTTTGCTCGCTACAAAGGCAATGTTAGTTGCAAAGGAGTACAATATAGAAGACTCTGGATTTTCATCAAATATTTAGTCCAGTAGTTAAGGCAACTACTATTCGGACTATTCTTAGCGTTGTAGTATTAGACATGTCTAATGCGTTCCTTCATGACAATATTGATGAGGAAATTTATATGGGATATACAAATAAAGTCAATTATAACTTTCTTTGTAAATTAAACAAATCATTACACGACCTAAAGCAGGCATCACGTGTATGGTTTCTCAGATTGAGCAAATTTTTTTTTTTGTTTGCCCTCGGATTCACAAATTCCAAGTCCGAACTTTCTTTAATTTTTGCATTATAAAGTTCACAAAATTTTAATTCTTGTCTATGTTGACACGACATTGTGGTTACAGTAACTTCTGAAGCCATTATTAATCATTTTGTTGGTTAGTTATAGAAGGTTTTTCCTATTTGTAATTTATGGTCATTAAGTTTCTTTCTAGGTCTCAAAGTCATTCGAAAATCTGATGGACTTCTTTTATCCCAACGTAAATATGTGAGAGATTTATTAGATAAAACTAAGATGGAGGGTGCCAAACCTTATTCTACACGAATGGCAAGTGCACCTACCTTGTCAAAGACTTGGGTATTCCACTAGAAAATGGAGATGTCTATCGGTAAACAGTAGGAGCATTGCAATGTAATACCTTAACGAGACATGGTATTTCATTTTCAGTACATAAATTTGGCCAATTTATGTAATGTGTCCTACTGATATTTAGTGGAAAGTGGTCAAACGGTTATTATGCTACTTGAAGGGGACAATTTCCTACGGTCTCTCTATGGTATAATCTTTTTTCATTACAATTACATTGCTTTTTTCACAATTTAGTCTCATGGGCAGCAATGACAACCCAACATTTCTAGATCCTCAATCGAAGGTGAATATTGGCAAATGCTACGGCCGAGGGCATTTGGTTATCTTCTATTTTAAAAGAAATTGGTTTTGGTTTGGACAAACTGACAACTTTTTGATGTGACAATATTTAAGCCATATATCTTTCTTCAAATCGAGTGTTTAATGCACATGCTAAACATATAAAACTTGATTATCATTTTATTCGTGAACGTGTAGCGAGTAAAAAATTTCAAGTTCGATTCATATCTACTCATGATCAAGTGGCTGACATATATATATTTACCAAGCCTTTGCCTACACGCCCTTTCATCAAAACATAGTACTCCGATGTAGGCTTGGCATGGGGAGTTCGGAGATAAAGATAATTATTGTTTTATTCTTGGCTAGAATTAAGAAATAAAGATAATTACTGCTTTATTCTTAGCTAGATTTAGTTTATTTTCTTTTGATTTGTAGTTATCAGATTGTTGTGTCAAGTTCACTATGAATACTGCGGTAAACAACATTACAAGAATCAATACAAGAATTTTTAAGGAGCTTACCTATTAAAGAGAGAATTTTTTTTTTCTATGAAACGAGGAAGCAATTCTCTTAAGCCTTATCGTAATAGGAAAAATAGGACACATTCTGTCCATTTATCAAGCCAATTAATTGAATAAAACACGATATTGTGGGCTGCTTCATTCATCTCCCGAGAATAAACTTACATGGTCATAATTTACACCTGAAAAGTAAAGGCAATGTTGGAAAACAACAACACGTGAAGCGCAATCAGAATGGGTCTAAAGACCCATTTTATTCTCTTAATCGAGGGAATTCGTTTAAAGAGTATTAACAATACAAGTTTTAAAAACTTAGCTTAACATTTAAATTTAAAATGTCATAACACATGATGCACAGATGCAAATGCCCTTAATTAAAAAAATATAGAGAATTATATTCATAATTATTGAAAAAAAAAAAAACCTAATTGAGATTATTAATCGATTTAGATTGAGTTTAGACCTTAGAATGTGCACAACGGAATTAAAAGTAGCAATTAAGTAACAAGTCACTTTGTAATTATTTTTAGATGGTTAATCAACTACGTCAATTTATCCTATACTGAATTACTACATTTGTAATATGAAAACAGTAATGAATACCAAATTGATCACAAATAAAACCCTCACAAATGATAAAAAAAAACTTTGGACACTTTATTAGTCAATAATCCACTATAAACAAAATAGCTTACAGTATGGTCCAGGCCCGACTACCCCTTAGTCCTCTCATACCTTCTTTTCCTGTAGTCACCCTTGATCCTACTAGATTGCATACTCATCACACCAGATCCCGACTCCTGGTATATGACACTGGCCCTCTAGGACTGAGTGCGCCTTACACCAGAACCTGATCCTTGGTTTATTACCTTAGCCCTCCTAGACTGCATGTTCTGCACCACCTCCCGATCCTTGGTATCGACTCTCATGGATTATGTGGTTTGGTGTTTGATCAAAAGACCTCTTGTGTTTTGATCTCATTTATCGCTTACTTATACATGCATAGTTCATAAAAAATAAATTTTTTCAACATAAATTATTTTAAACCTAAATAGAGTAAATTATATAGGCCGCACATGTGAAAAATGCCACTAAATTCCTGTAAGCAAGTCTTAGAACCTTAAATCAATGAGAAATGATATGCAAAAATCACTTGTGAATGAATATATCTTTCAAATTATGAAGTCAACCCCAATGCTATTAGGACCTTAAATAGAAAAGCTCATACTGATTTTTTTTCATGTATAATTTTCTATCTCCCCTTATCAATAAGCGCGCCCCCGTACGCGCGCTCGTGCACACACACACACACACACATATATTCTTTTATATCTTATGTGCAACCTCTTCTCCATTAAGCGTTAAGATGATCTATGTAACGATTTTTGAGCAGAGACTCCAAATCAGTTGACCATAGGGTATTAGGTTATAAGAAACCCCACATGTTTAATTGCTCGAGTTAAATAAGTTTCGAAGAAGGGTATAAGATGAATTTCACTTTTTCATATATCGGGAATATACTAAAGCTTAGGTCAATCTACTAAATGTTATTATGCATTCAAATTAAACTCACTACACAAATAATCGACATCCTAAATCTGAAACATGCGATTAAAATCCACTCACAAGAATCTAATGTGTGAAGTGTATAAAATACATGTAACAATTTATACCAAGTACTCAAAACAAGTTTTGAATAAATTAATGAAAATTTAATTTACCATACATGAACTTTACTAGTACTTGATAACAAAACAGAATGTCCAAAAACAATTCCCGTTTCTTTTTAATTTTAATTTTAATTTTAATATTTATAATAAAGAATAAAGTAAAAGGAAACTCCTAATATATTATGAATGTAAATGCATGCATGATAGCAATCATGGATAATGTAGATGATGCAGCTAAATACTTAATCAATGAGGCACATAAATGCTCTTACATGAAAGAGCACCGTGGTCGGATTTATAATCTTTCAGATCACTCTTATTAAACCTGACTTTCCTGAAAACAGAATTAGTAATAGTCAACTATGTGAACATCTCTGTCATGTGACTAACCTAATTAGTGAAGAAATCAACCTGGCTAGATATATGCTAACTTCTATTCCTCTTCAAAGTTTGTAACACCTAAGTCTTATGTATCCAAGCTCACCACAATTAGGACACATAGGTATAAACCTAGGTCTAAATATACATGGTTGCTAATATTTATTTCTGGTCTTGTTGGTCTTACGACGTCTAGTAGGCCCCTGAACTAAGATACCCTTATTCTTGGATTCAGGATTTGCAACATACCTAGACTAGTTGCTGGCAAGGACAAAAGTGGTCTTAGAAGTACTTGTAGTATTATGATCAATCTATTTATATCCTAGACCTCTCTTATTTTCAACAGGCCTATTTAGCCCTAAAAGATTGTAAATTTTCTTAGTTCTACACAAGAAGGAATGAAATTGAGCATTGAGTTTCTCAAGATTGCTTGATAGGGTTTTAACCTTGGTAACTAAGTTTTCATTAACTAGTCTTAGCTTACTAAGGTTTTCAGTATACTCTTGAAGGTTAAACACTAGTATATCTCTCTCTAGCTCAATCTTATGTAACTTCATAAAAGTAGCACTATTGACTTTTTTTTTTTTCACTTAAGGCAATCTTGAAATAGCTCATAAATGCCTTATACATGTCACGCTTCTCTTCTGGCCCTTCATGTGAAGCGTTAGATTTCTCTTTATCCTCAAGTGACTCACTCTCCACCGTAGAAATGAATGCCATATTCTCTTCAATAACAGTCACCTTAGATCTAAATCTCTCATGTAGGGATCTCATCACTTTTCTCACAATCTTAGCCTCTGGAATTCACCCTGTTAAATTGAAGCTAGCGTTGACTATATCATTCAGCTTAACATAGAAATCATCAAAAGACTCATCATCGTTCATTCTAATTTCCTCAAATCTAGTAGTCAATATCTGCAATTTTGGGTTATTTGTGGTCTTGGTTCCCTCATATGTAATTTTTAGAATTTCTCAAACTTCTTTAGTAGTCTCACACATCGATGCACATCTAAACTCTTCAGATGACACAACCATAAATAAAGCATGAAGGGCATTATTATTCCAGTTACACTCATCCAAATTAGCCTTAGACTAAGTAGAAATATCGGTAGGGGTAACTAAACTTGCAATAGTGGTAGTAGGGGCAGTCCCACCATTTTGAACACTCACCTAAACCCGCTCATCCAAAGATTTCAAGAAAGCTCTTGTTCTAACCTTGTAATATGCATAATTATCCAATAAAAGTAAGATGGAACAGACAATAACTGACTCATCTAGACAAATGGTCAAAGATCGCAAATAAGGCTATGATACCTCTTAAAAATAATAACCTAATAGAGATTATTACTCGATTTAAATAATATTTAGACCATAGAAAGGGCACAACAAAATTAAAAGTAACAAATCATTTTTAAATTATTTCTAGATGGTTAATCAATCACGTCAATTTATCCTATGTTAAATTCCCACAATTTGTAATATGAAAGAAGTAAACAACACAAAATTGATCACGAAGAAAACCCTTCGCAAATGATAAAAAACTTGAGACACTTTGCTAGTCAATAATCCACTATAAACGAAACAACTTATTGTATGGTATAGAATCGACTAACCCTTAGTCCATCTTTGACCTTCTTTTCATATAGTTACTCTTATCCTACTGGACTGCATGCTCCTCACTCCAGATCCCAACTCCTAGTATATCACATTAGCCTTTCTGGACTGCATGCTCCTTGCACCAGCTCTCGACCCCTGGTATATAACTTTAGCCCTTGTAGACTGCGTGTTTCTGTATCAGCTCCCGATTTCTGGTACCGTTTATCTCCAATAGATTAGGTGGTTTGGTGTTGGATGTAAAGACTTCCTTTGTTTTGATCTTGTAGTTTGATATGAAACAATATGGATTGATCAACAAAATATTTTTTGGATCATCAAATAATTGATATTTATGAAATAAATCTAATTCCACACGCAATGGGACGTCCATATGGTTAAGTATTTATAAGGATAAGTGTTTGGGATGAAAATGGATTTAAAAATCAGCGTTTTATGCCAATAGGGATTTCTGGACGTCGACCGCTACTCGAATGCTAGCTAGGGAAATGCATCCTTCTCGACATCAACTTCTTCAAGTCCAAATCTTGATCTTCTTCTTGTATTTCTTTGGCTTCTTTTTGGACTCTATCAACCCCAAACTATAATTACCATAACTCGGACTATTCTAAACCTATTTTGATTTTGATTACAATATAATTAAATCTGAATACAAATCTAATAAATTACGATTTTTGTCTTAGAAAATTGATAATTACAAAGTAGACTTTACAATTATAACAAAAATGACATAATGCCTTTCGTGAAGAGTTGAAGTTTGACTCTACTCTTCACAAAACAATAGTGTGTTGTCTTCAAACTTTAACAAACGAAACTCAACCGTTTGGGAAAAATCATGTAATTCAATTCATCAAAAATCAAAACTATTTTTTTTATAAATATAAAACATGACATTCCAACCTTTTTTAATTTTAATTTCAAATATGAGGAATGTTCAAATGTAGAAATGTTGTCAAGTAAAATTTTCAAAGGATTAATAGTGATATTCCTTTCTCAACCAACATTTTTAAAGCCAACCAAATCATGTACGAACTCAAGATAAGGTAAGGTTAACGTTAAGCCTTATAATTAATCTTGAGCATAAACAGTGAGCAAATATACCTTTCACTGCTTTCACCATCAATTCTACATCAGAAAAAATGTAAAACATGACTTTACAATCAATGAATAAATAACATGTGAACTACTGAATAAAATCTAAAAAACTAACAGATTTAGTTAAAGGTTTACCAATCAATTAGTGCTATTTATCATTAATAGAAAATACTTAATTACCCTCATGATCTCATTAGAAATCTATAAACAGGTATAATTGGGACCAAAGAAAGGCATGCAAATCTTAATATCATCCTTTCAAATAGTCACTTCTCTTCTTAGTACTATTTCAGCATAAAATCAGTGAGTTCAGAAAGAAAATTCTACTAGGTGACAAGAATTTGTTAATACTATTATTTGGGTTAACAAATTGAAGCCGTATGTGAAAAATGAGAACAAAAGCAACCATGATCTCAACATTTTCTCTTTTAAAAGGTGTAAATCACTTACAAAATTGTCCAAAAATGAGTTGGGTCTCGTCAAAATAGAAGCACTAGAATATAAAAAACTGAAATTCCCAGCAATTATCACGAAAATAGTGATATTGATCCAAAGAGGCAATGGGAAGAAAAAAACACGGTTGTTAATCGATATCACACGAAAAAATAAGGCATTGAAATCACAAAGGAATGGTAAATGAGCTGACAATAAGTTAGAATTGGAAAATCGCTGGATTTAAGGTAATTCAAAACCAAAATTCCCTCCAATTGAGTTTATTGATGTTAGGTTTTTGATGTAATTGACAAGTCTATGAACAAAATGGACTTAAATTAATATGTTGTAAAAATCAAGGAGTAAGTTGCAAATAGTAAAAATTGAGCTGTATTAAATTTAGAGTTTGAGAATGGAAAACAAGGAAAAACAGCGTCTCTATTTCAGTAGACTTTTGCCATGACATGGCTCGAGCGGCAGAAACAGAAACATTGTCGCCTGTCATTGCCTTGCCTTCACTTGACCGACAACTCATCGCTCGATTGTCGCCCAAACTTCGCTCGACTGACAGTGTCAACCAAAAAAAATTAATTCGTGTTTTTAAGACTTTTTGTCCGACCCATTCAACTCCAAAACCTAAACTATAAATACCAAACGCCCCTGAACGTAAATTCTAAGGTTGATCATTGAGAAAATATATACTCTTCATAAAATTAGCTCTCAACCTTCATAGTTAATTTATTCTCGACGGTGAAAAACATCAAATCCATAATCCAAATATCAAACTGATATTTCCTACACATCTTTCAGAGTTCTGAAGATCAAGAAAATGTGAGAACGTGGAGTTATTCATTGATCCACATGAGATAGAAAAATTCATGAAGTCGGGAGTTTCTACAGGAGCGCGCAATCCAGGAGGGCTTTGAAAATTGCAGCTAGGAGTTGGTGCAGAAGCACGCAATCCAGGAAAGCTGTGGGATTGCAGTCAGGAGGTCAGAAAGTACTAGTGGTAGTCGTGTCTGTCGGACTGTAAGTTCATAATTTGTTTATAGTGAATTCTGACTTGCAAAGTGCCCGTAGTTTTACCTAATTGGGTTTTTCCGTGATCAATCTACTTGTTATTTATTGTTTACAATATAACTACAGTAATTCAACTTAGAATAATTGGACTGATTGATTAACCATCTATAGATAATTAACAGTGACTTGTTGCTAGTTAATTATAAGTTTTTATTCCGCATAATCACCTATTCACCCATCTTGGTGTAATTTGGGTTATACCTAGTTATTTCAATAGGTATCAAAGCCTGATTTCGTGTCCTGACCCTTAAATTATTCTAGATGAGCCAATCCTTGTTTGTACCTTCATTTTTTGACGGAAGCAACTATGTTTATTGGAAATTTTGAACGAGAGCTTTCCTTAAAGCATTGTATGAGCGTATTTGGGCATTCAAACCTGGTAGACTGCATCTTCAGCCACTGTTGTTAGTGTAGTTATGTCATACCCCATTCCTACAGTACATTAACTAGTATGGAAATACTATCAGTGACTTGATCTCGACATCCTAATTCATCCACTATTTATTTATTTTTAAAATGAAGGCATCTCTGAAAGTATATCCGAAATTAAAGATTATAAATTCATAACCTAACATATTTATCCTGCGATTATAAAAGTATTTACATACTACTTCGAAAGTCATACAAGATCCCAAAATATAATACAACTGGAGTCCACAAAATAACCCTACAGGTCGTCATCCATGTACATAAAACTCCGGAATCCCGTAAGAGCTCCACAACCAACCATGCTTACTAGGGAGTTCCATGCTCACCTACAATGCAAGAACTACATAAGCTAATGCTTCATAAGCGATAATCATGCAGGTCATGAGTATGAGTGATACTAGTAAAAGACACCATGCCATTTACTTTAAACATGATGCCAAAGA